>CAUYQG010170318.1:0-15049 GCA_963574415.1 Tarsius wallacei | reverse complement strand
TGGACAGCGGCAGGACTTGCAGTTGTTCTCGCCTGCCTGGTCTCTTCCAAGGGATAGATGCCGTTTCCTCGGAGGGTGACGGGGGGAGCGGAGGCGCTCCTTGGGGGAATCGCTCCAACCCTGTGGAGCTGGTGATGCTGTTTGGTAAGACTGTCTCTTTGCCCGGGACGCGGAACAAGTTCGAACAGGAGAACGAGAAGGAGTAGTGAAGCTAAGGGTTACTCTGCTCTGCACCCGTCGTTCTTGCTCTTTCTGCTCAATCACTGGGACCTTGTCAGGCGTTCTTAAAGGGAAATCTGCGGAAAGAGTTTCCCAGAAAGGCGAGGCAGAGCCCATCTGACTTGCCACCAGGTAAGAAGGCATGTCTGTCATTAAACTTCGGGTGCATGGATGCCCTTTCCACGTTTTGTTTTGCGGACAAGACCGATCCACGAATGTAATGTAATGGTTTTGGGGATGTAAAGTGATCGGTGTCTTAGGAAGCATGTTTGCATTCTAGGAGCACAAAGCATGTGAGATTCCGTGGACGTTTTCGAGATAAAGGTGAGAATTTTTAAGGATTCCATTGAGGATGTCACGTGGTGCAAGAGCATCCTCCTCCTGTGACAATTCAACAGGTTTGTGAGCAAATGGGCAAAGCAGTTCCCCAGCCTGTGATTGAAGCAGGATGCATGTACTAATACCGCTAATCCTTTTTATAATAGGATTATTGTTTCTCCTTCTCTGTTTACTTTGCAGACCACAGCAGTTTAGATAAACTGAGCTGATTTTATCAGCACCTCCTGACAATCAAATACTGCAATTCACTTCAGTTTCTTGGAGAAATTTGTATATATATTTTTGGCGTCTTACATTAAAAATGAAACCACATCTCACATGTATACACATCTTACACATACCCAAGACGTGAAAAATGCTATAGGGAAAACTATCGGTCTTAATGAAAGTTTGCCAGTATTCAGAGAGCAAAAGATTTTCTAACTTACTAACATTTTGTAAAGAGAATAATTACTTAAATTTTTTTTGGTGAATAAACTGAAGAATTAAAAAAAGAAACCAGAAACTCTAGAAATTTTTAAAAGAAGAATTAAAAAAAGAAAGTTTATTTTGAAAATATTTTACAAGTTATTTGTGGGAGTTTAATTGTGATTCTTCATTGTGTGTAACTGTTCTGCGTAAATTACAACTGTACACTTATGTTTATGGTACAGCTTCTTGATGGAAATGCTCATTGAAGGGAAAAAATTCAATAGCAATATTATATAGTAATTTTAAAACTTTTACACCTTTTGAGATGTGTAACAAGTCTTATCCTTCAGAATACTTTCAAATATTTTTGAAAAGTATTAAAATATATGAAGTTATTATAAAACATCCCTGATGATTAATAACATTTTCATTAGAGATTGCCATTAATCTTTTTGATGTCCCATTTAAAACTTCAGTTCAGAGGGTCTGACTGGCGTTTGTAATTGTATCTTGCTCTGAACCACTACTACACGTACATCACCACCACTACTACTACTAGATTACTTCTGACATTTATTGAATGTTAGCTATGGGTTAAGCCAGTTTATCCTCCTACCCACTAGAGCAATTGGGATTCTAGTCCATGAGAGACTTGTCTAAGGTAATGTAGCTGGAAGGTGGGCTCAGAAAGTGGCGCCAGATCTGTCCTACTCCAGCTTTTGTGCTCTTTTGCCTTTTGTGTCTTTTATTGAAAAGTCCCAACACTGATCCTTTGTATTAATTGCCTTCAAAAGCCATGTTCCTCTTATTCTTTTTTTTTAGATTAGAAAATATGGTTTATTTAGAAAGTAAATTAGAGAGAGAGAGAAAGAAAGAGGAAATTCACCTCCCCAATGTAGGGAAGGGGGCCAGAGTCAGGAAGCATGGCGTCAGCCATAGTTCAAAGAGCACATGGCCACACCAGAGTCTAGTAAGGAAGGCATTGGCTAAAGCCATGCTCTTCTAACTCTTCATGCATTTGTCTTCTTTCTTGGATTGGAAGACCTGGTACCCACTTTCTGAAATTTGAGGCGACACTAGCACAACCTGGAGAAGCAAAGCTCCAGATGTGAATAACAGCTTCAGGGTCTTAGCCTCCTAATTCCAGAATTTGCCTTCAAACCCATATATTATTCCCACAAGAGTCTTTGGGGTTTTCATTGGCATAGCCATTCTTCTATTCATCCTTACATATTGTAGGACTAGGTCAATGAAGTGTTAATACATCCACTTCTTCAATGAAATGTGTATCTGAGTGAACTTGGTGTGGAAGATATCATGTATGTAAGTATTAAAAACAGAAAGAAAGTGTCAAGTGGTAAGTGTGAAAGATAATTTCTGGAATTTAAGGGATAAAGAGATTATCTCCCATTTATTATCCGAGTAAAGCATTATAAACAAATCTGTTTATGTGTGCCTATTTATAGGAATGCACCTGTTGAGAACTTTCAGGGCAACCCCTTTGAGTCCCCTCTCACTGTGGGAGCTTTTCTGTTCTCTTAATAAATCCTGCTTTCTCAAAAAAAAAAAAAAAAAGAACTTTCAAATTATTGCTTTCTAATCATCCTTTCAAATAATTTAATGAAATGCATGAAATCCTTTTTTGCAGTTTGAATTTGCAGTGATTAGAATTAAAATTAACAGAGCTATTGCTTTTAGTCTACATAGGGTGGCTGCATAGGTCATTTGTTTAAGATTCTGAAACAGACAGCCTGAGTTTAGATACCACACATCACTCAGTTGTGATCCCTTGGGCAGGTTTCTTAACCTCTCTGTGTTCAAAGATGTATGAATAATAGTCTCTACATTTTCCTTGTAGTTTTGTGCCAAAGATTAAGATAGAATACTTGCATTTAAGACCCTGCCTGGGATTTAGTAAATGATTAGTAGATATTAACTATTATTTTCCTTCAAGGTGAAAGGACATGATAGTCATGGAAATCCTGATTTTTAGTTTTTATTTTATATTTACTTAAAAATTGCGGAGGAACTGGAAATTAGCATTGAATGAATAGGGAATAAAATGTAGACCTTAGTTTCTTATTTTTATTCAAGATAGTTAACTAAATGAAAAAATTTATATATACTTTATTTTTGTTATTTGAAATACTTTCTACTTGTTTTTGTAACCCAGAAGCCAGGTTTCATGACTGAAAAATGTCCTGTTGCTATTGTTCCTTATTTTTTCTCTTTCTTTCTTTTTTTTTTTGAGTTGGAGTCTCACTCTGTTGCCCAGCTTGGAGTGCAGTGGCACACTCATAGCTACCCCAGTGTTGACCTACTGGGCTCCAGCGATCCTTCTGCCTCAGCCTTCCAAGTAGCCAGAACCATAGGCGTGTGCTACCACGCTAATTTTTGATTTATTGTAGAGACGAGGTCTCGCCAAGTTGCCTGGGCTGGTCTCGAACCCATGGGCTCAGGCAATCCACTTACCTTGGCCTCCCGAGGTGCTGGGATTACAGGCTGAGCCACTGAGCCTGGCCTCTTTCTTCTTTCTAACCTGTCAGTGCTGGACCTCCTCCACACAACTGCCTACCTTAATTTCTCAACATCAAGGCCTATAACTTTCTCATTTTGGAATATAATTAGCAATTTATTTAATCTTAATTTATGGCAAATTTCTCTTTCTCTCAGTGGTTTGGGATGTCTTCTAGGAGAAAGGGTGAAATTTATTTTGCTAACCGTTTGAATTTAATTTGTTGTTGTTGTTCTTATATAGTGGTAAATTTGGCCAAAATACAGGAATGTTCTCCTTTTAAAAAAATAAAACTTAGTTTTTAAATTTAATTTTCTTTTTTTGAGTTGGAATCCCACTCTGTTTCCCAGGCTGGAGTGCAGTGGCACACTCATGGCCACCCCAGCATCAACCTGCTGGGCTCGGGAATCCTTCTGCCTCAGCCTTCGAGGTAGCTGAAACTACAGGCGTGCGCTACCACGCCTGGCTAATTTTTTGATTTATTGTAGGGATGAGGTCTCCCCAAGTTGTTCAGGCTGTTCTCGAACCCATTGGCTCAGGCAATCCCCTCACCTCGGCCTCCCAAAGTGCTGGGTTTATAGGTTTGAGCCACCCTGTCCTTTTTGTTTGATAAATTATTGTCCAGAATGATGCATAATACCACTTGGAACATGGAGGAACCAACACATAGGATTTTGATGTAATGGTATGTTTTGCCCTGGTGTGAAGATCAGTAATTAAGGTAGCTATGATCTAGTGAGGAAGAGCTATTTGTTGGACTTAGGTTTAAAATTAGTCCTCCCCTTATTCTTTTTAAAAATTAAAATAAAGCAAAACAAAAAATCTCCCTACTGACATCCTTTTTCAATTTTTCAGATATTAAATTGGAGTTCATTGGCAGCCTAATGAGGCAAGGGTCTAGAGATCAGGGAGAAAGTATGCAGAAGCAACGTTCTTCCATTAGCTTGTGTGACTTAAGGGAAAAGAATCGCTTCTCTGGTCTTCTCCTACAAAATGGGAGGACTAGCTGATTGATGTATACCTTCTAGCTGTCTTAGTTGTTTGATTTGAAGTCTTTCTCTTTCTTCAAGCCCTGGAAAAGCAACTGGTGGCAGAGATCCTAGGAAAAAGAAGAAAGAAACTGGAACTCTGCTATAAGAAAATATTCACCTAGGCAATTAGGTTAAATCGGTGCTTCTCCATCCTTAAGGTGCATGTGAATCACCTGGAGATGTTGTTGGGGGAGGATGACATTCATCATTTCTAATAAGCTCTTAAGGTGATACTGATGCTGCTGATCCAAGGATTATGCCTTGAGTAGTAAGGAACTAAACTGTTTGGGAAAAGGAGCTAACAAAGTTGTGGGTGACTGAGGAGAAATAGAACAGGAGAAACGAGAAGGATTTAAGTGTTGCTTTTGTTATTTTGTCAATACAAATAGGTCTTTAATTTTATGTTAGAAGTTCTTGAGAAATTATTGTTTGCTGTGGACATTTCTATTTGTAGATAATGTTTGAATGTTAGTTTTTTCATCTTGGGGGATTTTTTTTTGTTTATTCTAGCAAGCTGAGAGAATTTGTTCACTCCACAAAGATTTTCAAGGCCACTTTCACATGGTAGCTATTTTCACTTGTTGTAGTGTTTATATTCAAACTCCAGCTAGATCTCTTGTGGTCATTTATCTAAGGATTTGGATATTTTAATATATCATTCAATAGCATTGGCAGAAAAAACTCTTTTCTTTTCCGCTTACTTGGTGTTTATGTTCTCTAGGCAGGCCCCTTGAAAATTTCTCTTAGGGCTGCACAAGGGGAAATTAAGACTCCTCTAGGTGTTTGAGCGGTTTTTCCTTTCTTATTTTCACTCCTTGGAACTTCTTTTGAACTGGCTGATGCAGAATATGATCAAAGAGTCACTTACTCTTTGATTGTTTTCTATTAATCTCTGTCTTTGGTTGTGTCTCCAAATAGAGCTTATACCACCAAGTCTTCATTCTTTGTGATTTATCCGCAACATTTGATGTAGCTGGTCACTCCCTCTTTCTAGATACATTTTTTTTTTCATTCCTTCCAGATAACTCACTCCTGGTTTTCTTTTTATTTCATTGAATGCCCCTGTTCAGGTTCTGGTAGAGTCTTCCTCTTCTTGACTTCTCTAGCACTTCAGAGCCCAGTCTTTCTACCTTGGAAGCTTGTGTCTGGTTTTCTCCAGACTTCCTTCCTTTTCTCTTTCCTGATTATGCTTTTTGTCCTCTCTCTGTCAAAAATCATAACCATGAAGATGACTATATGCTGTATCCTGTGAGTCCTCTTAGTGAATCATTGGTAGGTATTTCAAGTGAAGAATTTGGGTAATATTCAGCTCTGGGCTGCACGATAGTATGTATCTTCATTCTGGTGATCCAACAGTATGGCATATTATAGTTTTCTGAGGTATCTGGAATACCTGATGGGAATTATATGGGATTTAGTAAATATTGTTACTTCCCGGTCAAAAAATCCAAGTATAATGAAGGCATTAATTATATTTTTTGAGTACTTGCTGCCAGATTTGGAGTGTAGTCATCTAGCAGTTTGTATGGTTATATAATGTTATTAGTAATAACAAGTGAAACAAATATTTTTCATTAACTTTCCCACATATGTTAAATTCATTATACATTTAATTACCTATTATGTATTTTTCCTTCACCTACATTAACATCCTGTCTTTGACTAATTTCTTTTTTGGCTTAAAGAGAGCACCTTGGAGTGAGGGAGTTTTCATTCTTTCTTTTTATTCCTGGTATTTATTTTTTAAACTTTTCATTTTGAAATAATTTTAGACTTACATAGACGTTGCAAAAATAGTGGTGTCCCATCAAAAACAGTACAATGATCAAAACCATTAAATTGACATTAGTACAATACTAAAAGTAAACTACAGATTTTATTTGGATTCTACCAGGTTTTACTTTAATGCACCTTTTTTTTCTGTATATAGTTCTAGGAAATTAATCCCAAAGAAATTACCTTGTTCTTGCCAGTCCTAGCAACCACTGATCTGTTTTATATCGGTATAATTTTGTCATTTTGAGAATGCTATCGAAAAAAATTATTTAGGGCCATTGTCTTGCTGGACTCTGGTGTGGCCATGTGCTCTTTGAGCTATGGCTGCTGCCATGCTTCCTGGCTTTGGCCCCCTCCTCCATCTTGGGAAGGTGAATCTTCTCTCTCCCTTCTCTTTCTCGCTCTAATTTATTTTTAGATAAACTGCATTTTCTAATCTAAAAAAAATTTAAAAAATTATTTAATATGTGACTTTTTGGAAATTTTTTTCACTCAGCATAATGCTCTTGAAATCCATCCAAATTCTGTGTATCAGTACTTCATGTTTTAATATGTCTAAGTTATAGGTATTATGTGGATGTACTGTACTTAGTAGTTTGTTTAATCAGGACATTGAGGTTTTTTTCTTTAATGTAAGTTGTTAAAAAATCATAAAGAGAGATAAAAACAGCAACAGGTAACATTTTTTGGGTGCTTATTATATGTCAGGTATTGTACTGAGTGGTATACTGTGGTATACTGTGTTTTTTTTTTTTTGAGACAGGGCTGGAGTGCAGTGGCATGATCCTGGCTCACTCCCTGCATTCTTGCATTCTTGGCTTTTTGAACTCAAGTGATTCTCCCATCTCATCCTCCTGAGTAGCTGGGACTACAGATGCACGCCACTATGTCCAACTATATATATATATATATACAGTTCCTTTTTTTAAACTAAAACTTAACATTAATTAGAACTTAAAACATTAATTAAAATAAATTAAATTAATTAATTAAAATAAATTAATTAACATTTATTAAAATTAAAGCATTAATTAAAACATTAACTAAAACTTAACATTAGTTGATTGATTATTTTAAAGCTTTGTCCTTGTTGAGAGAGAGAGAGAGAGAGAGAGAGAGAGATATATATATATATATATATATATATTTTTTTTTTTTTTGAGTAGGAGTCTCACTCTGTCGCCCAGGCTGGAGTGCTGTGGCATGATCACGGCCACTGCAGCCTTGACCTGCTGGGCTCAGGTATTCCTTCTGCCTCAGCCTTCCAAATAGCTGGAACCACAGGTGTGCGCCACCATGCCCGGCTAATTTTTTGATTTATTGTAGAGACAAGGTCTTGCCAAATTGCCCAGGTTGATCTCGACCCCCTGAACTCAGACAATCCTCTCGCCTCCGCCTCCCAAAGTGCTGGGATTACAAAACGCCCAGCGGAATATATATATTTAAAATTGTGGTAGAATATATGTAATATAAAATTTAACATCTAAACCATTTTAAGTGTACTATTTAGTAGTATTAATTGCATTTGCATTGTCGTATAACCAATCTTCAGAGCTCTTCAAAATTTGAACTCTGTACCCATTAGATAACAACTCCCCTCACCCCTATCTCTGGCAATCACCATTCTTTCTGTTTTTATGAATTTGATACTCTAGGTACCTAACATAAGTGGAATAATACAGTATTTGTATTTTTGTGACTGGCTTATTTTACTTAGCATAATGTCCTCAAAGTTTTTGTTTTAGTGGGGTCTCACTCTGTTACCCAGACTGGAGTGCGGTAGTACAATGATATCTCACCTCGGCCTTGACCTCTTGGCCTCAGGCAATCCTTCTGCCTCAGCCTCCTGAATAGCTGGGACTACAAGCATGTATCACCATGTCTGGCTAATTTTTTGTTTTTTTGTAGAGACAAGGTCTTGCTATGTTGCCTAGGCTAATCTTCAACTTCTGGGCTCAAGCAATCCTCCTGCCTTAGCCTTCCAAAGTGCTAGGATTACAGTCATGAGTAACCACACCCAGCCATATTCTCAAGGTTTATCCATGTAGCATGTGTCAGAATTTCCTACCTTTTTAAGGCTGAATAATATTAGATTGTATGTGTATACCACGTTTTCTCTATCTCTTCACCCACTGATGGACATTTAGGTTGCTTCTACTTCTAGGCTATTGTGAATTATGCAACAGTAAATCTGTGTGTGCAAATCTGAGATTCTGTTTTTAATTCTTTTGGATACACAACAAGAAGTGGGATTGCTGGATCAAAACTTGTGTCTGTAATTTTTTGAGGAACCTGCATACTGTTTTCTATAGCAGCTACAGCATTTTATATTCTCACTAACAGTGCACAGAGGTTCCAGTTTTTCTACATCCTTGCCAATAATTGTTTTTTTTTAAAAATTGTAATCAGCTTTCTTAGGTTAAATATTTTCTGTTTTTTTTTTTTGACAGTGGCCATCCTAATGAGTGTGAGGGGATGTTGCAATGTGGTTTTGATTTTCAGTTCCCTGATGATTAGTGATGTTGAGCATCTTTTTCATATTTCTGTTGGCCATTTACATATCTTCTTTGGAGAAATGTCTACTAAGCTTCCTTTGCCCATTTTTAAATTGTTTTCTGTTGTTGAGTTGTAGGAGTTCTTTTTATATTTGGATATTAGCTCCTTATCAGCTATATGACTTGGAAATATTTTTTCCAATTCTGTAGGTTGCCTCTACTGCATTCTTATTGAGTTCTCACAAGGCCACTCTTACCTTTAGTTTATAAATGAGGAAGCTGAAGTATAGAGAGATTCAGTAAACTTCCCCTGGTTGCATGGTTAGTATGTGGTGAAGCAGGAATTCAAACTCACACATACTGGTCTTCGGAGTCTATACTTTTCACCACCACATTATTCACAGTCAGTTTCTTGGCCAACTTTGTATGAAAACAAATAGCCTTGGTTTCTATGATTAGCCCATGTGGAAGGCTTCCTTTAAGAAACAGATTGAGCCGGGCTCGGTGGCTCAGCCTGTAATCCCGCGCCTTGGGAGGCTGAGGTGAGTGGATTGCCTGAGCCCGTGGGTTCGAGACCCGCCTGGGCATCTTGGTGAGACCTCATCTCTACAATGAATCAAAAAAATTAGCTGGGTGTGGTAGCGCGCGCCTGTAGTTCCAGCTACTTGGAAGGTGGAGGCAGAAGGATGGCTGGAGCCCAGCAGATTGAGGCTGTGGTGGCCGGGTGCGGCCACTACACTCATCTGGGCGACAGAGTGAGACTCCAACTCAAAACAAAAACAAAAACAAAAACAACAGATTGATCTACACTAAAAAAAAGTCCTGCCGGTGGCTCAGCCTGTAATCCCAGCACTTTGGGAGGCCGAGGTGAGTGGATTGCCTGAGCCCACGGGTTCGAGACCCTCCTGGGCAACTTGGCAAGACCTCGTCTCTACAATAAATAAAGAAAAAAAGACTAGCCAAGTGTGGTAGCGCGCGCCTGTAGTTCCAGCTACCTGGAAGGCTGAGGCGGAAGGATCGCCAGAGCCCACCTGGTTGAGGCTGCGGTGGCCGGGAGCGTGCCACTGCACTCCAGTCTGGGCGACAGAGTGAAACTCCAACTCAAAAAAAAAAGTTCAGTTTATCCTCATTATTTGCAAATTCTGTACTTGATGAATTTGCTAAAATTTATTTGTAATTTCAAAATCAATGCTTGCAATGCTTTGCAGTCATTTCTTGTCAGGTGCAGAGAGCTGGGAAAATTTGAGTCACCTGATGCACATAGTCCCACCTGATGTCAAACAAAGTGACTGCCTTTTGTTTCAGCACTCATACTTTTATAGTTTTAAATATTTAGTGCTATGTTTTATTTCACACTGTGGTGCTTTTTGGAGGTGATTTCACTGTTAAAATGGCCCTCAAATGTAATGTTGAAGTGCTGACTAATGTTCCTAAGTGCAAGAAGGCTATGATGTATGTCATGGAGAAAATACAGATAGTCCCTGACTTACGATGGTTTTACTTATGATTTTTCAGCTTTAGGATTGCAGGAAAGTGCTACATAATCAGTAAAAACCATATATAAAATGCATTTACGATACTTTCAATTTATAAGTAACCCCATTGTAAGTTGAAAAGCATCTATACATGTAATTAGATAAGTTTCATTCAGACTGAGTTATAGTGCTGTTGGGCATGAGTTCCATGGTAATGAATCAACAATGTGTATTCAATAAGGTATCTTTAAACTGAAACACATGTAAATAGTATTATGTATTGATTGGTTGATGAAAATGTGACTATAGGTTCACTGGAACCTAACCATGTGTTTCCCCTCAGAGCAGTGGCTTAGTATTTGCTAATTAAGTGTTTGTGACAACCTTACAAAATTTAACTTTTGCAAATAAAGATTGACTGCTTTCCCTAGCTATCATTTAAATCAGTGTGGCGTGAAGAAAAACCTCATTTAAGTTAGGTAAATGAACTCTTGTAGAATTCCATGTGATACTATGCTGTAATTCAAAAGATGTGAGTGCTTTCACATATACCAAATCAATAATTCAATGGTATGTGGGGCTGGTATATGCTCATTCTAGAGAAGAAATAAAAGTATAGAAAGGTTATTTGGGTTGCCCGAGGACACACAGGAAGTTAGTGGTATAAAAGGACCTACGGCCTAACTTTCCATTTTTTGGGGGGGATGGGTGTGGATTTCTCTATTCCATCTTGCCTTTTTACAATTAGAATGGCGAGAAGGAGTAAATGCTTTATGAGTACCTGTAATGTACCAGTTCTAGTGTTGGCCATTTGATGCATTTGACCTCATTTGTTTGTCTCAGCAACTCTTTGTAACAGGAGATGCAGTTAGCCCCCTCTGTGTTCCTGATTTTGTCGTCCATGGATTCAACCAGCTGAGGATCAAAACCCATGGATATGGAGGGCTGATTGTACTGGGCTATTTTGTATAAGGGACTTCAGCATTAGCGGTTTTTGTATCTGGCAGGGGGGAGGTCCTGGAACCAAGCCCCCATAGATACAGAGGACTGACTGTGGTGTAGTCTCGACAATGACAAGACTGAAAGAAAGTTAGGTATTTCACTAAAGACTTTTGTGCTGGTAGAATTTGAATTTTGATCCTCTTAAAGAATGTTTTTTGGTTACTTGATGCAGTTTTCTCCTAAATGTCTCAGAAGAAAGAAGTAATTCAACATAAATTTATTAGTGGTGTTGCAAAATCTCTAATTAATGCTTCCAGCTGTCTGGATTTGTGGTTTTATATATGTGTACAAAATGTAAAAAATTAAAGTTAATACAGAAATATTCTTAAAGGTGTCCAAGTTTGATTTTCTGTGCCTTAAGAGATAATTAATTCATAGTGTGAAGTGAATTTTTATTTTAAATAAATGTTTTCTTTTTAGAGTGAAAGAAAATGTCTTTATTTAAAGCCCGTGATTGGTGGTCTACTGTTTTGGGAGAAAAAGAAGAATTTGATCAAGGCTGCCTATGTTTGGCTGATGTTGACAATAGTGGAAATGGACATGGTAAGCAATTTATAATCATGCATTTTGGAGCAAAACTTTAAAGAGATAAAATAAAAGTGACTTTTTAAAAATATATACTTTATAGAACTAAATTAAACTGTCATAATTGTGTCCTAATTTTGAAGGTAGTTTGTCTTATAAGTAATATTTAGGTAGTAGAATGATAAATATAGTTCCTTCTGTTTTGTGGCTCATATTGTTGTGGCTTGTATTGATTCTGTCATATTATTTGCTGGAATTTATAAAAAATTGTATGGCATCACTTCATTTGTTTTCCTTGGTAGCAAAATCAGGTCTTGTAGAGTAGAGTTAGTAAAACATTTTGAATTTTGAAAAAAAATTTTTTTTAGAAATTATTTACAAGAAAAATAATTTTTTAAATTGGATCTGAAAGCCATTCATACCATAATGAAATTATGCTAGCTCTGTTTGTAGAAAACAGTGGCTAAATCATTGCTTTTATGATCTTGTTAAAATACTAAAACCCACATTCATCTTATTCTGATATTATTTATTCCTGTTCACATTTTCATGTTTTTTAAGTGACTTTAAACAGTTTAGTTTGTATCATTGTGTCATTGCTATTTGAAATTTGCATTTGGTTTAAATAATAGTAATGGACTTTTTAAAAAAAATCCAGGTAATCATTAGCCTCTCAAAAAGAAAATTTACAACCATTCTTTTGTTAAGTGTATATATATTGTCCCTTTATGTTTTTCTTTATTCTGTTTATCTTGCCTATAATAAAAACAGTAGGATCTGGAGGGAAAGATGGAAGGAGAAAATTATGTTGGCAAAGAAGAAAAGTGGGAGGTACTAAACTACACTGAATACCTACGCTGAGTTTCCTTGTTTCTAAGGAAAACCTGGGCCCTGCCCTTCCATGTATAGGAGATGGGAAGGCCCTAGATTCAGAGGGTATCCTTGGGAGGCTCCTCAAAGATTATCTCTGCCCACCCAACTGTTTGTTAGTTTATGATTCCTCAATTATTTGGCAACATAAAAGAGTCATGCCACAAAAATACCTGCCAGAGAGAACAACTTTAAACCCACTTCTGCCTAGACTATCTCAAGTTCAGCTTGGTTGGAAACTATACTTACTAATTGTCTAAATAACATACTGTTCACTCATCCTTTTCTATTAGAGCTGCTCACTGGGGTGTGGCCAGTGGGTTGCCAATATGCTAAGATATTGCTTTCCCCAGTTTGTGGTTATCTTTAAGCAGCTTCCTCTGTTTTCCCAAGCATGCTGTACAAAAATCATAACATGTATGATCCTACATAGGCAAAAACAGTGATCATTGTGTCTCAAAGCCTGGACACTTGCATCTTAATATCCTGGGGGTGATTATTGTATATGAATATTTTCTATCCCAGACATACAGGATGCTGTAAGATTGTATTCTCTGGGGATAGGTAGGGTTTAGGTATCTGTATTTTTTTACAAGTGCCAAAGTTGTATGGTGGCACTCTAAAGTTTGAGAGTGATTATTGTTGATCTTATGGAGTGGAAGGTTAATGAGAGCAGTTTTGGATGTGCCATGTTTATGGCAGAAATGTCTAGTATACAGAATAGAGGTAGAGACTTGGGAATGAGCAGTATGCTGGTTGTATTTGAAGCCCCCAAAACGGGTGAAAATGCACAGAGAGAGAAGTTGGAATATGAGGGAAGGAAGCGTAGGACTGTAACCTGGAGAATGTGAGCATTGAAGGGGGAAGTTTTGGTAGAGAAATAGATTCTGAGAAGGGCAGGCAGAGAAGCAGGAGAATCAGTTGGGCTGGTATCTGGGAGGTAAGGTTTAGTGATAAGAGGATTGAAAAGTTTCCATGCCATTTAGCAGCAAGTGATTCATTAGTGTCTGTGATGAAGGTGGGCACAGTGGTAATGAGATCTAGATTTGCAGCGAGTGAAGTGGGAATGAGTGGGGATTGGTGAGACTGAGTGTTCATGGTTCTGTAAAGAAACTTAGCTGTGAAGGGAAAAAAGGAAGATGGTGATTTGGAGGCAATGTAAGGTCAAGGGAAGTGGGAACAATTCAATGTGTAGAATAGATAATATAATTGATATAGCAGGGATCCAGAGAACACTGTCAGAGATGGTAGGTACACAGATGGAAGGGTTAACTTTGAATAGGTGTGGGAAGTTTTTTCTACTGTGACAGAAGGCAGGAAGGTAAGAATGGATATAGACAGAGAAATTTGCAGTTTGCGGTCCGGTTGGGAAGTTGAGACAGTAAATGTCTGTTGGCCCCTACTTTTTTTTTAGACGATCAGAGAATGAGAGGAGGGTAGTAGGCATCCTGAAATTATTTTAGGGGAAGTTGACTTAATACATAATAGAATAATTCATTGCTAATCTTGAGAATACTATTGAAATTGAACTCCTTGTATTTAAAGTGGTACCTTTTTTCCTGATTCTCTCAACTCAGAATTCAGACTCTTGAGAGAGATAGTGAGAGGGAAGGAGAGAAGGGGGATCTGAATAATCCAGTTTAGATCCAGTTTAGATTAGTGTGGAGGGAGAGTTTATTACTAGAATCAGAAGAAAACACAGAGGACTTGATGAAAAGCAGCTCCTATGTTTATGTTTTAGTGACTCAGTATTTATACCACACATAGAGTATCCCTTGTACAACTACACGTACATGTGTTCTTACTTATCTGTAGTGGGAGATAACCATGTGTGTCCACTGCTTCAGTGGTAGTTTGAGGGAGCTCTTCAAGTCAAGGATCTCTGGGTGATGTTTGTTTCTCTTGTTATTCAGTCGTGATTCTGCTCTAATATTCTGCTGCCTCTAGACTAAGTGGAATATACACTGTTTACAACCCTATATATAATAGTTGAGGGAAGGACAAAGAGAAGGAAAATTTAAAGTAATAAGATGGAGGAGCAGGAAAAATAGTATGGTAACTTAAGGTTAAATCCTGTTAGGGGCTACATTCCTCAGTTTTGCAAAAACAAAAACAAAGAGAACAAGAATGGGTGAGAAGCCATGGCTGTCTAATATGGTAGCTTGAGTTAGTTCTCTTTTCATTGACCTAGAGTATTTTTGGTTATTGACTGCAAAAAAAAAGTCCTTAATTTGATAAACACACTGTTGTACATTTTTACAATTGAATATTTCTCAGCAAAAAAAAAAAAAAAAAGTAATAAACCATTTTAAAAAAAGGCCATATTAATAGTAATGGCTTATATAATAGTATTGGCTATGTATGGTATGTGCCTATAGTCCCAGCTACTCA
>CAUYQG010170316.1:0-13662 GCA_963574415.1 Tarsius wallacei | reverse complement strand
TTTTTAAAAAAAGAAAATGCAACTGAAAGTCCAGGAGTGGTTTAGCCTTCAGGAGGGGTTTGATCAGGGCTATGTCTCCATTTCTCTGTGACCCACTGAGCTCTATGCTTTTTGGTGGTTAGGCATCATTTCAGTCTGATTTCTCAGATGGTGGCAAGACAGCTGCAACTGTTCCAGGCCCCATATCCACATACCACATCATGAACAGTGAGAGAGAAAGAGCTCTCCCACCCCATCTTCAAATATTTAAAATGAGTCCTCTACTTCACTCTGATTCAGCCAGCCTGAGACAGCCATGATGACCAGGAGAAGGTTGAGCACTGATTGGCTTAGGCCTGGGTTCCTTCTCATCCCTGAACAGATAAATCACCATAGCAAGGGGATGAGACTACACCGACTGCAATCTCATTGTAGTCTCAAAGTAGTATGGTTGCCCCACTGTGGGAGAGGGCTGAAAGACTACCACATTGTCTGCCTCCCTGTGAGCTGGTTTTTGGTCTGATACACAATCCGAGCCATAGGGCATCCTGTAACATGAGCTTCAGATCCTAACAGACCCAACTTGGACTCCAGGTCTGCCATTCTCAGGTTAGGGAAGCTTTAACAAGTTACTTAATCTCAATAAGCCTCAGTTTCCCCAGCTGTAAAATGGGCCTGATTATACTTACTTTGCGGGAGATTCTATGTGACCTGGGGCACTGCACACAACTGATAGGTGGTGACAATAATTATGAGAATTTTTAAACCACAGAGCTCAGGAGTAGGCCCTGTCTATCCCCCACTCACCGCACCACAACTCCCCACTAGGAGACAAAAGCCCTCTGGTTTGCATTGAATCCTGAGGCCAATTCAAAGGCCTCAGGTGACCTGCTAAGCCTCTTCTCCATCCCGTGGTGGTTGCCAGTGAGGGTGAGTCAGAGCCTATGAAGATGTGGCTGACTCCTTCATCTGCCCAGGGCATCCTAGGAGAGGCCGTTCAGGGCGACACACTCAGAACTGGCAGGTACGAGACTTTGAAAACCTTCCTGTTTGC
This sequence comes from Tarsius wallacei, assembly GCA_963574415.1. NCBI lineage: Eukaryota > Metazoa > Chordata > Mammalia > Primates > Tarsiidae > Tarsius > Tarsius wallacei. The sequence goes on along the minus strand of CAUYQG010170316.1, from coordinate 12,629 downwards.
CTCCAAAGTACCAAGCAAGCTTCTGGGAAGAAATAAAGGAACAGTCTTACCCCTGAATGTTGGTGTTGGGCTTCAGGGCAGGATCATGGGCTCTGGAGTCAGTTGGCACTGGCTCCAATCCCAGCACTACCACTCAGGACCTGTGTGCTCTGCCCCTCCGAAAAACTACTCCTTCCTTCTTAATAAGAAAATAAGAATTCGGTTCACTTCACAGATCTGTTGTGAGGCTTGAGTGCGATACGCACATGTGGAACTTCCGACTGTGTCAGGAATTAAAAGGAGATTGATAAGAGTTATTGCCTATTACAATCAAATAGCAAGCTATATTTGCAGTTGAAGAATCTCTGCTCATTACATCTCAAATGTTCTAGAATCTTTTGATTACATCTGGGAGTCACTAAGATTTACAGGATGCTCCTATTAGCACCCAATTTAAATGGAATCAACATGTGTTCATTCAACCGATACTTACCGAGCACTTGCCAAGTGCCAGGTACTCTACTAGGAGCTGAAAACACAATGGGCTGCCATGTGTGGTCGTGCAGGTTGTGTACCACAGAATGCCAGGTGCCCAGTCACATCCTAATCTATGTAAATAACCCTGGAACTTTGCAGTGCACAACCTGGATGGCCATACGAGGTGTCCTTCACTCAAATCATCCCACCACTATATACTTGAAAACTCAGATGTGCACAATGCAGAAAAGGCTAAGGAGGTCCGGAGTGAGGTCCAAGCTATGTAGGACCTCCTTGGCTGGATTAAAAAATTTGGATTTTTATCCTTGAAGCAACGGGAAGCCATTGGAGGATTTATAAGGGGGAGCAACACAATCATATTTGCATGTAAAAATATTCTCTGGCTGCTGTGTAGACAGTGGATTAAAGGACAAGCATGGAAGCAGAGAGTTCTCCAAGAGGATTTCACGGGGGCAAAAATGGTCATAACTTGAACTAGGGTGGCAGGAAAAACAGAGAAGAGGGACAAATGCAAGCGTTTACAAGGGCTGGGGCGGGGAGAGGAAGGACTAGATGGAGCTGGGCAATTTCTTCGGAGAGGGGAAGCCCGGCAGGAGAATGATGTTTGCTCCAGACCTTCCAACGAAACCTTCTGTGAAGACTGTGTGTGCGCCTCACGTTTCAGCAGCTGTAAGAGCCGAGCTATGAAGGGAGAGCAGAGAAGGCGGTTGGAGGGAGAGGCTGGGGGACAAAGCCCCAGCTCAACTGCCTGGGGTCAGGAAGATGCTGTGACCTCCACCAGGCAGGCCACGCCTTCGTCAGGCGCTAGTTTGGAAGCTTCAGCTTGGAGCTGTGATCCTCACCCAGAGTGACAGCAGATCCTGCGTCTGAATTCCCCACCGAAAGGTGCCTTTATGGAAAGTTGCCCGAGGCTCTGGAAAGATGAATCAACCCCAGGCACCAGAAATCTGGGTGGATTGAACAGGCCTCAGAAGTCTCCCTCTTGGAAAGCCTATTATTAGACTCCTAGCCTGCCTTAATCCAGCCCACTGGGGCACACCCTACCTGTATGCAAATCTCCTTTCCACCCTTGATGTGGAAGCCATGAATCACCGATGACTCCCAGCTTCCAAATCTAGTTCCCTCCAGAGACATTACCCAGGGTGTAGTTGGCACCGCTCAGGGCAAAGGTCCCACGAAGGTCAACTACACTGCCTCTCCACTATAAGGTATGATGATGGCCTACTGCCCTGGACCTAGGCAAACAGGCCATCTCTACCTGGAGGATGCCTGGACCTCTGAACACTTTTCTCTCCAAAGCTCAGATGTAGAGATGCAGACCCAAGCATTGGAGCTGGGCATTGTGTTGAGGGACCTGGAGGGTGCTAGATAACCCAGAGGATATTTACAAAATGGCATGCACACTGGAGCCTCTGAGGTGGGGGTGGGGGGATGTCCCAACAGATCAGAGCCAAGCTTTACCAACCAATTCAGTCTTTCAAAAAAACAACAGTAAGATGTAGGCTTTCCATCAAAACAGTCCAAAGTATGTGATCTTCTATTGTGTGCTATTCTTTTGTTCATTCATTCATTCTTTTTGAAAACGTGGATGGAGCAATTTGTGTTTGGCAGTGTGCTTGATCCTAGGAAGAATTCAGATACCAGGAGGGGCAGGATCGCCGTGTGTGTGGACTTTGCATTCTAATATGTTGGAACTAACAGCCTCTCTCTGCCCAAGATCTGAGAACTTCTGCTTGCAGATGTGTCCCTAGCACTCTTCCCAAGCTTGAGAAAAGATACATTAAAAACAAACTGGCCAGGCACAGTAGCTGGTGCCTGTAATCCCAGTGCTTTGGGAGGCTGAGGCAGAGGAATCGCTTGAGGCCAGGAGTTCAAGACCCAGCCTGGGCAGCATAGCAAGACTACATCTCTACAAAAAAATTTTTAAAAATAAATAAAAAGTAGTCAATCATGGTGGTGCATTCCTATTATTCCAACTACTCAGGAAACTAAGGCAAGAGGATGATTTGAGCCCAGGAGTCTGAGACTGTGGTGATCTGTGGGCAGAGAGAGGCTGTTAGGGTCCAGCATACTAGAACACAAACTCCAAACAGGTGGCCATACTGCCCCTTCTGGTCTCGCCCAGAAGCCCAGTGTCCACTACCTTTTACTTGTGTCTGAATTCTTCCCAGAATCCAGCTCATTGCCAAACTCAAAGTGTTCCAGCCTGGGCAACAGAGCAAGACCCTGTCTCTAAAAAAAATAAAATAACAAAATAACCAGTACACCCCTTGAATACAACAATAGCTGTCCAGCAGAAACATTGGCTACTCCTGGTAGATTCTGCCAAAGCAGATAATGGCCCTGAGCCTCAACCCCTGTGGATAGGATCCAGAGTGGATCATTCAGGTGAAGGCTTGCCTTATCTAGAGAAGCAAGTAACAATAAAAACAGCACACGTCTGGAGCTTTACACATACTCTTGCTGATTTAGTACTTATAACCGCCTTATGAAGTGGGTATGATGATTTTTTAATATATAATATTTGTACATGCTTATGAGGCACATATAATAATTTGTTACATGCATAGAATGTAATGATCAAGTCTGGATATTAGAGATATCCATCACCTTGAGTATTTATCATTTCTATGTTTTGGGATCATTTCAAGTCCTCAATTCTGGCTTTTTTGTTGTTGTTGTTAGAGTCTCATTATGTCGCCCAGACTTTAGTACAGTGGCATCATTACAGCTCACCACTGCTTCAACCTCCTGGGCTCAGACGGTCCTTCTGCCTCAGCCTCCCGTGTAGCTGGGACTACAGGCATGTGACCACATCTGGCTAATTTTTTGTAGAGATGAGGTCTTGGTGTGTTGCCTAGGCTGGTCTCGAACTCCTGGGCTCAAGCAATCCCCTTGCCCAAAGTACTGGGATTACAGGCATGAGCCACCACCCCGACCACTTTTAGCTATTTTGAAATGTACAATGCATTGTCTTTAACTATAGTCACCTTACACTGCCACTGAGCATTAGAACTTATTCCATCTGTCTAACCCTAGTTTGTACCCATTAACCAAACTCTCTTCATCTCCCACCCCCACTCACAGCCTTCCAGCCTCTGGTAACCACAGTTCTAGTCTCTGACTCCATGAGATCAACTTTTGTAGCTCCCACATATGAGTGAGAACTTGCAGTATTTACCTTTCTGTGTCTGGCTCATTTCACATAACATGATGACCTCTGGTTCCATCCATGTTGCTGCAAATGACATGATTGCATTCTTTATTATGACTGAATAGTATTCAAGTGGGTATGATGATTCCTTCTACTCTGCAGATGAAGATATTGAAACAGAGAGAGATTAAACAGCTTGCCTGGGGCCCCGCAGGCAGCAAGTGGCAGAGTCAAGATTCACACTTAGGTGGCCTCGCTCCGGGGCCTTTGTCCTAACCTCTGTACCACACTGCCTCTCCAGGGGATGTCTGCTAGTGAAAAGTGTGCTGCACCGGAAGTGTGTCTGTCCAGTCATGTTGCTTTCCTGGCAAGATGCCAGGACTAGAACATCAGTAAAAGGTAGTGGACACTGGGCTTCTGGGCAAGACCAGAGAACTGCACCCCTGTGGGTGAGACAGTGGCCGGTTAAGCAGCTGGACTGGGTGGGTGTTACCCTGGAGGGAACTTCCTCCAGGAAGACTGTCCCAGTCCTAGACACTCTGGAGCCTGAGCTTCAAATCCATAAGACCCCCAGGTGAGTCAGCCCCAAAGGGTTGCCCAGCCTGCAGGCTGTTTCCTGTGACTGGATCCCTCCAAAGTCACGACAGAAAAGAGACTTGTGAGCAGAGTCTGAGCTCTGTTGCCTTGACTTACGCCATCACCTCCACCCCTGTGAATGCCTGGGAGTCTCCTATTAAATCCACTCCAAAGCCCTGGCTAAAAGACATTCACATCACCGCCACTGACGTATCAGCAGGAATTAGCTTCTTGGTTCCAGGCCAAGGACCAAGAAGTGTAGAATTGAGGGCATGTAGCACTTCTTTTCTAAGGGGAAGAGGATGAGGAGCCATCAAGACATTGGCTGGCATCCGAGGGCTCTGAAAAAGTGAGTGGGAGGACGAATTCATTTCCTTCTGCTGCTGTAACAAATGACCACTGACTCTGTGGCTTAAAACAACACCCACGTCTCCTCTCTCGGTTCAATAGGTCTGGCACAGCACAGCTCTGCTTAAGTTCTTGCCATCTTTAATATCAAGGTATCCACTGGTCTGGGCTCTTATCAGGAGGCTCTGGGGGAGAATTCAGAAAGCAGCTTCTTTCTGGTGTTGACAGGAGCCTCTCCCAGCTCCCCAAGGTTGCCGTCGCAGCTGCTGCCTCCACCTTCAAACAGTAGAAGCGGGTAATGTTCTTCTCACACATCGGGCCTCTCTGACTTCCCTCTGCCACATCCCTTCTGCCTTCCTCCTCGGCTTCACCTCTCTGTCTCCAGCCAGGGAAAGTTCTGTGCTTCTAAGGACTCATGTATTTAGAATAAGCCATGATTTCCTGTAACCTGGGCAAGCTTTTATTTAAAAAACACATTTTTTTTAACAGCATTTGTTGACCAGGAGCTGGAATTCCATGTGTGGGCTCCAAAAGATCTTGAAGGACAAAGGGTAGAGAAGAGGTGGTGGCTGACGACAGCCTCATTCCATGCCCTACACACGCATGCACATGTGCCCACGCACACGTGTGCACACACACACACATCTGCACATACACATGCACTGGGTGCCTACACTGTGCTATTCCTGGGATATAACACATGCTGAATAGATGCCAGGGGTGCCATCACAAGCCACCCAGCCTAGGAGTATAATGGTCCCCCCAAATAGTGACAAGGTAGCATTCCTTCATTTATATAGTAACCGTACACCACTGCCAGGAGCGGTGGGCCCTGCCTCTGCTCCCAAGGGATTTGTTCAAAGGTTAACTGTGGAGAAGGACACATAGGCCCTAGAACATAGTGTCTCCTGGGCCCCACCCAGGAGAGCTGAGGCATGTTCCCAATTCCCTCTCCACAAGCACCTCTCTTTGGCTGCATCCCACCAGAGCTGTGCTGTCCCTTCCACCCCATGTCTCTACTTCCAAACTAGGGGATAGATGAAGGATCACCCCCGTTGGAGACCCAGGGCTGGGCGTGGCAGAGCTGCTTGGGGGCCTGCCTGCCTGTCAGCTGGCTATCCCCACCCCTCTGCCTGCGTCTATGTGTGAGGGTGTCTGTCAGAGTGTGTGTGTGTGTGTCTACATGTGTGTGTCTACATGCATGTGTCTGTGTGTGATATATCTGTGTGTGTCTATGTATATGTATGTCTGAGTGTGTGATGTGCCTGTGTGTGTACATGTGTGTGTCTTTGTGCAGTCTACTCCAGAGTTGCATAGACACAGACACACACACTCCAGGGCCTGGTGCCAAAGTCCCTGCTTCCCTCCTCGTCTCTCCCATCCATTCCTCACTGGGCCAGAGAGAGTCTTGGGGGGCTGGGCACCCTGGTTCACACCACACATAACTCGCTGTTTCAGAGAGAAGGGATGAGACAGACGCCTGGAGTCTCCCGTGAGACTCGGGTGGGTAGTGAAGCAACACCGCCCAGCATTGCCCTCAGTCTCCACCTGGCTCTCTTACCTTACCCAGTGGTGAAGGCCCACTGACTCCAGTCCTGCCTGTGCAGAGTGGCCCTATGAGGCAACCCAAGCACATGAGGAAGGCTCTCAGGTGACGGAGACGTTCACAGCACCACTGGGCTGTGTCAGGAACAGTCCTGGCTGCACATAACAGGGCACCCACATTTTAAGACAGTCACCATAAAGATGTTAAATTATCTCACAGAACAAAAAGCCCAGATCAGTGGCCCTAGGGTGTATGGGGTGAAGTTCCCAGACCCAGGCTTTTCCCAGCATCTTCTTCCGCCATCCTCAGTCTGAGTGCACTGGGTGCCCCCTTATCACAAGACAGCAGCCACAACTCCAAACATTGTATCTCCACACATGGTGCTTCTAGCAGATAGGGTTTTGCTCCAGGAGTGAGCTGGTTTCAGAGCTCCTGGCAAGCCGAGACAACCAGGAGTGATCATTACAGTTCACAGCTCAACATTCCCAGGGTCTCCTGTGTTTCCAAGGAAGGAAGCTCAGAGCTCAGCTTGATAAGCCCAGCTTCTTTGCCAACGAGGCTCAGTGTCCTCTTTCCATCTGTCCTGTTCTCTCCAGCCTCGCCGTGCCCCGCGCCTCTCCTATTCCTTTAACCATGATCCCTTTTGGCTCATATCTCTGTGTGGCACCCCTGAGAGTCAAATAATGTTGTGCAATGGATCAGCAATCCCCAGAGCAGTAGTCAAAGTGACCCTGTCACATGAAGTTTTTACTAACTATGGAAAGAGTGTTGTGATTCCTCCATTCCTTCATTTAACAATTAGACGTTGATCTTGTATAAATGCTATGGACTGTGCTTGGGACCAAATAGATACAGCCCTGACTCCACGAAGCTTATCATCTAGTAGGGAGACAGACAGTAACAGAGTCTCACAATTAAGCACATCATCACATGTGTGATCCTATTCTGAAGGACATACAGAGTTGTTGTGGGCGCTGAAGGCCTCTGACTGGGTCTGGGTGGGGTGGGGGGAAAGGGGTGGGAGTCAGCCAGGCCCACAGGGACAAACAAGCACAGGGGCTGCAGCTGGTTGGTACCAGTTTTTGAGAGCTGATAGTGGGCATCCCATTTCAACTCTGCTGTCAGCAGTTTCACGTTAGCAGCTTGAAATAAGCCATGGTGGGAGTATTTATACTACAGACATTGGCAACCACTACACGTTGGGGCTTCTTGTCCATGTACCAGCATGCCACTGGGCAGAGGGATGACTTCTGAGCACGTGCAAAGCTGGGTGCCCACAGACAACATTATTATTATTATTAATTATTATTATTATCATCATTTTGAGTCGGGTCTCACTCTCACCCAGGCTGAAGTGCAGTGACATGATCACAGCTCACCACAGCCTCGACCTCCCAGGCTCAGGTAGCTGGTACTATAGGTGCGTGCTACCACACCTGACTAATTTTTTTATTTTTATTTTTGTAGAGACAAGTTCTTGCTATGTTGCCCAGGCTGGTCTTGAACTCCTGGGCTCAAGCAATCCTCCCACCCAGCCTCCCAAAGTGCTGGGATTACAGGCATGAGCCACAGAGCCCAACCCACAATCATTATTTAGAGTCATCTTTCAACAAGTTTCTGAGGCTTACACAGACACGGTACAGATTCTTACCCATCAGAGGTGTTACTCCGAGTCTCTCCAGTTACGGCTATAGGACTGAGTGCATGAAGCCCTTATGAGAAGGAGGGAGCCGGCATTGAATCCTGCCAGGTGTGATGATGGCAACACCCCATCAGAAGGGTTTTTATTCTACAGGGCTCTCTGGGTCTCCCCGGCACTCACAGCTCTCCTACAAGTGCAATCTCACAGTCTCTCCAAGCCCATGCCAGGTTACTCTCCTCTGCAGACCACCTGCACAAAGTAAAGCAAATAAATTCCTTCCCTACTTGATCTCCGCCCCCCTTCCAGAACACTCTATTTCCTAGATTCTTCCTTTAAAATTCCCTTTACAACCTACCACTTTCAGGAAGACTTCCCTGATTATCCCAGCTCCATCTTGATGCCCCATTATTTGGTGTTCCTTAGCAGATGTGCTTTTTCAGTTTCCACCTGTAGGGTTGGTAGCTTCACAGGTGAATTCACAGGCATGCAGCCAGACTGTCCCATTGAGCGTGAGCTCCTTGAGTCCAGAAAGTATATCTCAATATTACTATTACTATTATTATTTTAACTCCTAAAAAGACTAAACAACGAGGGCAGGGGGACTTGGACGGGGGGTGACTTAGAGACGTAACACAAATGCTTAGTCACTTATTGTAAAGATTTAGCAATCAACAGGTCCTGGAAAGGAGTGAAGGCAGAGAAGGAGTGCTGTTCAGCTGTTTTGTTGTTGTTGTTTTAACTGTTACTTTTGTTCACACCTAAATCATTCCATGACTTTGCCATGCATAATGATTGTAAGACTGGTTTTTTACCTCCGTGTGCAAAGTGGGATAAGGCCCTGGGGTGGAGTTGTTCAACAGAGGTCAGACATGGACCTCCCAACCCTCTGCGGATTGGCTGTGAGACTCGGGGCACACTCTTCTAAACTTTCTTTCCCTCTGAGCCTCACTTTTGACATCCTGAAAATAGGACAATAAAACCCAGCTCAGGGGCAGGATGTAGCAGGTAAATGACAGTGCATGAGAGTGGCACGTAGCAGGGCACACTGTGTGACTATGACTGCATTCTGACAGAGGGGTCAGAGGGTCTGGTCCCCTGTGCCCACAGGACTCTGTGAGAATAGTTTCCTCCTGTGCTGACCATCTCATGGCTGCTTCCCCAACACCGAGACCAGGTTCTACAGGTAGTAGGTGTCTCCCTGTTTGTTGGGTGGAGAGACCAGTGGCGATACATGCCGCTGTATCAGAGCAGTTATTTATTTTCACACGAGCAGTGAGGTTGTGCCAACAGCTTTTCCCTACCTCCCTGCCCTCGCCTGCAGTTGCTAATTCACCTGGGTCCCAGGATTCACTCTCTGGCTTCTGCTGTGCCTCCCACCACCCGAGCAGTCCATGGCATCCTCAACTGCCATGGATGCCCTCCCCCTCCCCCACTGTGCCCCCCCACCAGCCTGACCTTTCACACGTGGTCCCTGCTGTGACAGCTGTTCTTTTAAGTCTGTGCAAACTCTCTGACCCAACTTGTCCCTTCTCTCGAATCTCAGTCCTGCGGTTGTTGGGTCACTCTGTGGTTTGCTGAAGGTCAACCCTGGATGATTCCAAATTTTCTCAAGCGAAATCCAAATCCATTGGTAGCAGAGGGGCTCGGTGGAGAGCTCCAGGTGGTGGGTGCCGCCCAGGGCTCTGGCTTCCTCCTCCTAATGGGGCCCACCCCTATCCCACACACCAAGGAGGCACCCAGTACTGAGGGGGGCACTCTCATTGTTTATGCTTCGACTCTGCTATTTAACAGCCAACATCTGGACTTGAGAGAGGCAATCTGGGACAGCAGATCTGAAGCCAATTGAAGTCCCCATGCTTTTCCAGCAGGGGTCATAGGAGGCCCCAGCCCCTACCCACCATTTGTTTCCCCTGAAGGGAGAGGGGCGCCACAGTCCACGATGACGTCCTTGGCAGTGACTACCGGCCCTGTCTACTCTGGGGAGATGATCACCAGAAGCTCCTTGGCTTGCCTTAGGATCCCCTGTGGCTCCAGAGTCCCCTCCCCACCATGCAGCTGCCACACCCCCGACGCCCTTAGAGCCCTTTCCAAGGGTGGAAGCCAGGACATCTTGCACAGGCTCTGACCACGCTCCTGGGTGCCACTGCCTCCCGTCCTGGTTACCCCTTCCTCCTGCCCTCTCTCTGGTTCCCAAAATCCAGGCTATGCTCCAGCCACAAGTCAGAGCTGCGACCAGATGACCGTGTAACTGAGCTGAACTCCTCTCAGCCATGACATCACCCTCGTTCTGAAAACCTCCACTTTGGCTCTGCTGACGAGTTCACATCCACTTAGGGTTTGGCTCCAAAGCCTCTGGTCTTACTCGCTCCATATTACCTAAAAAGAGCCACTTATGCTCTGCAAACCTCCCCGGCCTCTGAGGTCAGCTGCAGCACATGGCGCGGCCATTCCAACGTCCCAAAGCCCGTGATGCTTTTGGCTCCTTGGAGCCCTTCTGCGGAAATCCCTGCAACCACTAACCAAGGAGTTTTCAAATCCCCTTTAAATATGTTCATGTTTTCAAAACACAGGGAGCAACAGTGAGGCTCAGCTTCTCCCAGGCCATGTCAGGAGGGAGGGAACAGGGACTCTCCCCTCCCTCTTGCCCTCGCCCTCCCCCCATTCCCCCATCTCCACCACAAAATCTAGTTTTCTGCAAGGACAGCCTCATCACGGTTCGTGTAATCAGTTTCATTAGGTTCCTGGAAAGTGAGGTTTGATCCTTATCTCTGAGGAGGGGCCCAGTAAGGCCATACTAATAATACATAATAATGTAATAAAAGTGTTTCCATAACACACGGTTGTGACACACTGTGCTCCACATCCCTCCCCTGGATCCTCAATCAATCATCCAGCCACTCTGTGGCATCCTTGTATTGGTATATTTTGCATTCCTATACTGGAATAACAGGCTGGGTAATTTATAAGGAAGAGAAGTTTAGTTGGTTCATGGTTCTACAGACTATACAGGAAGCATAGTGCCTGCATCTGCTTCTGGTGAGGCCTCAGGAAGCTTACAACCATGGCGGAAGGGGAAAGGGGGACAGTATGTCACATGGCGAGAGAGGAAGCTAGCGAGAGAAGAGGGTTCCAGGCTCTTTAAAACAACCAACTCTCGTGTGAACTAATTGAGTGAAAATTCACTCATTACTCAGAGAACAGCACAAAGCCATTAATGAAGGATCCACCCCCCCCATGACCCAAACACCTCCCACTAGGCCCTACCTCCAACATGGGGGAACCACATTTCAACATGGCCCATAGTAGGAGCACCTGGGGGCACTTCCAACACTTCCACACACACATACACACAAAGATTTTGATGCTTCTGCTCTGCACAGATGTAGTCAACACAGCTAGTTACCTACTGTGCTATACAAGCTCTTGGTACTTACCAACTCCTCCATAATGCTGGGACTGGAAGCCTGAAAACTGCATTTTTCAGACTCTGTTGCAGGTTTCTGGTTCAAATTCCCCAAGAGGCACTTACTGAGTATTGGAAGGCAGAGGGGAAACAGAGGCCATAGTTTTCTTCCCTCAGTGGTGGGCAGACACATTGGTTTTGGAAGACATGGGGGTTTGCAGCCACCTCTGATTTTTCCAGCGCTAATCACCTGCCTTGGTACTGCAGGTAGCTCTAGTCATTGTTGCTGGTTTACTGTGTGGTAGTAACATTCTGAAGTCTGAAATCTAGCGGTGAACCTTATGGCTAGCACCAGCCTTCCCTTCCCTTCCTTCCTTTAGTCCTTTCAATAGTCTTGTAAACACCCAGTTCCTGTATCAATACCCTTTCAATTTGAATTACATAAAATGGGGTCTGACTGATACACATATTCAATATTTACTCATATCTTCTTCTTTATGAATAGCAATCCTAATTTTAGCAGGGCAGCCATTTTTTCAGCTACAATGTTCAAATGTTGTCATCTTAACTGATAAACCATTAGTGAAAGTCTACTGGGCATTTGGGGAAAACATTTTGCTTCTTTGATAGTAATATTGCCCTGTCTTCTTCATTTTCTCTTCTCCATTCCTATTTTCTATTTTCTGGCTTTAATTTGAACTTAGTGACTGAAAGTTAAGCCGCCATATTGTGACCATGAGAAAAAAGCCAAGGAAAATGCAGAGACCTCAGCCGTGAAATCCTTAAATCCTTGAATGAATACCAGGAACTATCTATTCTGAGCTTCCTGTTTTGTGAGGAAAAAAAATATTCTCCTTAAATTATTTCAGCCACTGTCTATTCACATTTCTGTTACTCATAGCCAAGAACAGTCCTGATTGATTCAGCTGAGGTGTCCATTTACCTCACCTCTTTGGAGAACACCACGTCATAGGAGCCACATTAATTCAGTTGTGCTGAGATAGAAAACTAGCTGCAAATGCCTTCTATTTGGAGATTCTTTCCAGAGGTTCCCTGGCCTTTCCAGGCTGTACCTGAACACGGCCCTATCTAGTGACTTCCACAACTCCCAAATATGTGGATCCATAATATATAGACATCTTAGACCAGCCTTCCAGCATCAAAGCATGGGATTTATTTAGACTCTCTTAATCAAACAACTCAACTCTAAAATATAACTTGTCTCTCTCATCTGTCTAAGGCCTACCTAACAATCTCAATTATCTGGTATACATAAATGGGATTCAAAAGTCATTTAAACAGACTAAGAAAAAAGAAGGAGGAGTATCTTCCAGGTATCATTGTGGAACAGAACTGGCCTACTTTGGGAAAAGTTAAAACATGGGTTATCAAGACTATACTACTGGCTGGGTGCAGTGACTCTTGCCTATAATCCCAGCACTTTGGGAGGCCGAGGTGAGAGGATTGCCTGAGTCCATGGGTT
>CAUYQG010170310.1:0-14488 GCA_963574415.1 Tarsius wallacei | reverse complement strand
AGCAGGTCGAGGCTGCGGTGGCCGGGAGCGGCCACTGCACTCCAGTCTGGGCGACAGAGTGAGACTCCAACTCAAAAAAAAAAAAAATAAAAAAAAAAATAAATAAATAAATTAAATCTGCCTTCCAGGATGGGCATCCGGCAACTTTCCAGCAGGACCGCTGCGTGAGTAGCCTGGTTTGGGCGAGAGGCAGGTCAGCCCTCTGTAGGGGTCAAGTGGCCAGCAGAGGCCAGGAGCAGTCGCTGAGAATAAAATTCCCTGGCTATCCAGAAAGGAACGCTGGGGGAGGGGGCTTCTTCAGAGCAGAGCCCATGTGTGGTGTCGCTGGCACCCTGGTACCCACCATGGTGCCAGGTGGCCCTTCCGTGCCTGAAGAGGAGGAGGAGTTTAACCCCCATCCTGTTGGTCAGCCCCGAGGACCTGCTCTGGCTGTCTTGGGGACAGTGACTCAAAGCTCTGGGCTTCAGATTGCCTTGCTCTAAGAGTCTGCTTATTTATTTAGTTAGTTATTTTGAGTTGGAGTCTCACTCCGTCGCCCAGGCTGGAGTGCAGTGGCACACTCATGGCCACCCCAGCGTTGACCTGCCAGGCTCCTGCGATCCTTCCGCCTCAGCCTTCCAAGTAGCCAGAACTACAGGCATGCACGACCACTCCCGGCTAATTTTTTTTTACTTATTGTAGAGATGAGGTCTCGCCAAGTTCCCAGGGCTGGTCTCGAACCTGCAGGCCTCAGCCTCCCAAAGGGCTGGGATGACAGGCTGAGCCACTGAGCCCGGCCAAGTCCGCTGATTTTTATAGTAGTGATAACTTGTTCTTGTTTCCCTTTGACAACTACAAAAGACCTTAATTGATATTATTTAAGTTTCCTATTTAAAATTCACTGCATTCTTGTGAGGTAGGTCCCATCCTTCCCATTTTACAGATGAGCAAATAAAGGCTTAGAAAGGTGGTGATGTGCCCAGGAACCAGGGTAATAGCAGTGGGTCAGGTGAGTCCTTGTACTCCGTGTCCAATATCCTGTCCTTGTTTGGGGTATGCTGACACACAGATGAAACCTGGCCCTGACCTCTAGGAATACATAGTCTGATGGAGGAAGTAAGAGGTACTCACAGTTGATGACAGCACAAGCAGAATAGTACCCCCAGCAGGGTCTCCCCAGCACTGGTCCCATCAAGAAAAGGAGAGTTGTAAAAGTCCAGACGATGGCACAATCCCTGTTTGGATGGTGGATCGGAAATGGCATAGATGCAACCTTCTTTTGTTTAAAAAAAAAAAAACGGAGTATAGGTGGGCACATTGGCTCATGCCTGTAATCCCAGAAGTTTGGGAGGCCAAGGCAGGAGGATCACCTGAGTCCAGGAGTCTGAGACCAACTTAGGCAACATAGCGAGACCTCGTCTCTACAGAAAATAAAGAAAAATTAGCTGGGTGGAGGCGCACACCTGTAATCCCAGCTACTCAGGAGGTTGAGGTGGGAGGATGGCCTGAGCCCAGGAGGTGGAGGCTGCAGTGAACCTGATCACGCCACTGCACTCCAAGCTGGGTGACAGAGTGAAACCCCGACTCCAAAAAATGGAGTGTACTCATAAGCGGTATTTATATATGCAGCTCTTGGGCTTTGGGCAAGCCCTAACCCCTCTTTGTGCCTGACTGACCTCATCCAGGAATCTAAGGTATTTCCAGGTCCTTCCGTATCAGACGCTCGCTGTGCACCGCAAAGCCTGGTTTTCTGCAGCCTTCTGAGTGAAGACACCAGGAAGGAACCGGAGCCTTGAGAGGGCCAGCAGAACAAACACCAAGGCAGGGATGAGGGACGTGTTTCTTTAGAGAGTGAACTGGCGCCACTTAGGCAGGGGCAGTCCTCGTCCCCAGAAACCCCTGCCACAGGAGCCTGGCTGCTGGAACGGGGCCCCTGTTTGACTGAACTCGATGTGTATGCTAACGTCCCTGCACCCTTTGGAAGGGTGTCCAGGCTGCCGCTGGTGGACATTTCATTCCCTTGCCTGTGAGTGTTTAAGGAGCCTGGATAGATGCTGTCCTGTGCCCTTGAGGAAGCGTGCAGCCTGATGTGGCCGGTGTGCACAGGGCCACAGGTGGTCCTGCTCGGGGACAGACCCTCTTGTAGGGCATCAGACCAGGGCCAGCCCAGGTTTATGTGGGACAAGGGAGCGTTGGTTGACAATGCCCTGCACTGCCTCAGACCCACACCTGCCTTGAGAGTCCTTCTCTACCTCCACTCATCGATCCATCCATTCATTCATTCACTCATTCACTGATTCATTTACTTCTTTGCTTCCCTCTCACTCTCAAGTGGGAGGACCCATCGTGGCATTGAGGGTTGTTGGTTGTCAAAGGGACCTTGGAGGAGATGTGGTCCCAGTCTTGCCAGTCTCTCCAGGCAACCCTTCCCTTGCCGGAAAGCTCCAGCTCTAGAAAGTTCTTCCTTTGAGACAAAATCAGCCTCCCTCTCGTTTCCATTGCTTAGTCCTGCTGCCTCCTTCCGACCTCCTTCCAGGGCCGCATGGATCAAATCTGAGTCTTTCAAGGGACAGCCCTAGAGCCCACCCGGTTTTCCCAAGTGTGGAATGGGCACCTCGGAATGGGGGACAATTTAGTTAGTTAGGACCTGGACAGACTTTTCTTCTTTGTTGTGGTCTTCCTCTGTCACCCAGGTTTGAGTGCAGTGGCATGATCACGTCTCGCCATAGCCTCGACCTCTTGGGCTCAGGCAATCCTTCCACCTCATCCTCCCAAGTAGCTGGGACTATAGGTGCCCACCACCATGCCCAGCCAAATTTTTTTGATTTCTTGTAGAGACGAAGTCTTGCTATTGTTGCTGAGACTGGACTTCAGTAATCCTCCCGCCTCAGCCTCCCGAAGTGCTAGGATTACAGGCTTGAACCACTGCACCCGACCAACAAACATTTTTAATAGTTATTTTTACTGTCACCTTTGTTGTGGCAAGCAACAATCGTGGTACTTCTGATAAAAAGTTCCCCTTCTAAATGTTTGTGTAAGCAAAGTGAGTTGATTTACAGAAAAAGTAAGCGATACTACACGTACACGGACACGGCAAAAATAATCATGGTCTTGAGCACTGCTGCACTGGGCCACCCTCTCCCTCCTCCGCATCCCCTTCCTGGGCCCCTGTTCTCTGTTCCCATCACTTCACACTCTTCTTTAAGGGGTCTGGATAGATGCTGCCCAGCTCCTGTCGAGGCACACAACCTGGCATGGCCGCTGTGCAGAGAGCCATAGCGGGGATTCACATAACTATCCCTGCTTCATCTTTATTGCCTCTTTCTCAGACCCCCGCCGTCAGCCCTGACCAGCCCTACCTCTAGTCATGTGTCCTGTGTACACCTCTGCTTGGATGTTGTTGCCTCTCTTCATCATGTCACGTCCAACATGAGCATCTCGGATACTCTGAAAACCTAGAACCATCGGGAGTTGGGGAAGGGAGCATTTCTTAAGTATTTCCTGTTTCACGTGTCACTTCCATTTCCCATTTAGTCCTAAAAAAGTCTGCGGGAAGACGTTGTCTCCATTTTGTAACTAAAGCCACAGAGGCCTGGGAAGGTTAGGTCATGGGTCCAAGGAGCCATGGTGGTGGAAGATCTGAAATGGAACGCTCAGATTTGTGTCCATCCGGGGCCGTGGAATCCCCGCCACACTGGGGCGTCTTCTAGCTGGATGCGGGAAGGGGCGTTGCGATGATCCAGCCAAACTTCGCATCTGGTGGGAAAAGACACTGCTCCTTTGCTTCTTTGAGTTTGCGGGACATGCCCAATCCCCTGCTGGTCATGGGCCCGCTTTGGGCTCTGCTGTTGTCTTGAGCCTTTCATTCTCCAGCCGTTCCGAGTGAAGTCTGAATGCCATGGGTGATAGGCCCCTCTCAGCTCAGGCCATAATGTTTTCTGACTCTGTCTTTCCTGACCTCTGCTCCTTCCTTCTGGTTCAAGCCATCATCGCCTCATCCCAGGCCACTGCAGGGGTCTCCCCACTTCAGTCGAGTCCATCTAAAGACTGCTTTTCACACTGATCTTCCCAAAACATAGTCTGGTACACATCCCTCTTTGATCACAAACTGTCATCCGTCCAAGTCACTGTGGACCTTAAGCCCTGGGTCCAGCATCCTCATAAAGAGTACAAACTTTTCATCCCATCGCTCAAACAGCTGTAACTGAAACGTCACCTGCCTGCCCAGATACCCTACCCCCGACGACACAGACGGTCTAGCAAGCATGGCCCGCCCCTTGCTTCTCCTGGGGAACTTGTGTTTCTCCGGTGGAGGTCCCCTCCCTTGACCAGGGACCCGCCATGCAGCCTCCCACCCCCGACCCCCAGGCCTCACTCACGCCGCACGTCGTGACCACCAACTCCTGCCCCACGCCTTTTCTCCAAATCCTTAAGCTATCAGTCACCGGAAATACTCACTGGGCAAGTTGCATGCAGGACACTGCGTTGTGATTTATCCCCATCACAAGCATCCTTCCTGCCACCTCGCCCGACTGTGTGCCCCCAGAGGGCAGGAGCAGCGTTTCACCCTTTGTAGCCACTGTCCTTCGTTCCAGTGTCCTCAGGGTGGGCCCCCAGGACATGCTGACGATGCCAGGGCGTCCCAGTGGGCACGCAGCGGGGGCAGAGAAAGGGTTGCAGAGGAAGATGCCGGCCTCCGCTGCACCCCTGGAGTCGCACGCTGAGTGTTGGGTGATAGACAGCCCCAGACATGAAAGCACACTCTCAGCCATGACGCTTGACGGCGCCTAACGTCCTTCCACTTCCACACTGGAGGGTCCTGCGAGCCTGCAGCCTCCAGTGTTGTACAAGGCACTGGAGGGGACAGAAAAAAATCAAGACTAGGTCTAGCCCTCAGAGCCCTCACACACCTGAAGGGAAGAGGGGTCCAAGCGCAGCTGCTACCATCAGAGAACCTGTTGAAACAGGCCATCATGCCGTATCTAAATATCCCAAGGAAGCAGCCGACAGACCGGCCATAAGGCTGCAGTGGCCACAGGAAAAGGAGATTCAGAGGTCCAGGGAAGTCCTGGCCGCCCTCTGAGGGGAGGAGGAGTCCAACTGGCCCTGGAGAAAGGGACATCCCAGGCAAGGGGCCGCCGTGGAGGCAGGGAGGCAGCGTCTTCACTGGAGCAGTGAGAATTGAGAGATGCCAGGGTGCAGGGAAGGATTCAGGCTGAGAGGTTGGAACCTGGTGAGCTAGGAATAGGGAATCCTTATAACTTCTTGAGGAGGGAAGTGGCAAGATGGGAGTAAGATTCCAGAAAGTTCCTTGCCTGGAAATTCCCTTGGAAGGTAAGAGAAGTCCACCACTAAGGAGGAAAATACCGGCGTCCTCCAACTCTGGGACCTGAGGCTGGATGGGGCTCCTTCCCTGCCTCCCACCCCAGCCTCTGTAAGGTCTGTCACGTTACTACCTCCCAGAACCATTATCCTCTGGCTCGCCTGGCCTGTGCTGAAGAGAGAGAGGCACTATGGTCACCTCTTCTGCTGGACATACCCATGACCGTATGGAAGGTCGGATCATCTCCCACAAAACCATGTGCTGATAAGATTAATGTTGTCCCCTTTGCTTGTGGTGGGAGAGGAAGCTGGACTCCACCTCTCAGCTGTCCCAAGACCCCTTCACCTGGCATGCCTGTTAGAATAGGAAGCGTGCTGGAGCTTAGGTAGGGCTACACCGAATGCCTAGTCTTTGTGCGAAATCCAGCAGTGGTGAATGAACAGCGCTTGGACATGTAGCTGGCCAGACCTGGTCACCACCTCGCAAAGAGCACAGCTGGCCCTAAACCGACCACCAGTCTAACCCCGCTGAGGGTATCCTGCTCCTCCATCTAAGAGGCTAAGCACAGCATTGCACAGGCTACCCTCTGCCGGAGATTTGGGCTGATCTCTCTAGACCCAGACTGAGACTGTAATCTGAAATAAGCATCGCACTCACAAGCTGAGCGCTAACGGGAAGACAGAGAAGCATTTGTCTCCCGGTGTTAATGAACACCTGCCTTTTCCGGCGGGACGAGACGAAGCTTGGTTTTAACACGCCCATATGGCCGATAAGCGGTGGGAGCACAGAGCAGCCCCGTAGAGACAGCAAATGAGCCCATCAGTAAGGCTGCTTTCAGAAACAGGCTCTGGAAAACTCAGCTCAAAGTGACTTTGACAGTAAGAATGTTTTATCTCACATAGACGAAGCCCCAAATTAGGGGGACATTAAATTTGGTTGAACGACTTCACCCGGGACCTCAATTCTTCCCATCTTTTCTTCTTTGCCACGCTCAGCATGTCACTCTTGTCCTTGGTGAGTAGTCCTCATGGTCTCCAGATGGCTGCCACGGCTCCAGACTTCACATACGGTCATGGGTATGTCCAGCAAAAGAAGAGATCATAGTGCCTCTCTCTCTTCAAATCAGTGATAAAATTTCCCTTCGTGTCACATAGGCAGGGTTGGGTCACCAGCCACGCCTGAAACTGATAGATAGAGGAGCAGGATACCCTCAGCGGGGTTAGACTGGTGGTCGGTTTAGGGCCAGCAGTGCTCTTTGCGAGGTGGTGACCTGGTCTGGCCAGCTACATGTCCAAGCGCTGTTCATTCACCACTGCTGGATTTCGCACAAAGACTAGGCATTCGGTGTAGCCCTACCTGAGCTCCAGCATGCTTCCTATTCTAACAGGCATGCCAGGTGAAGGGGTCTTGGGACAGCTGAGAGGTGGAGTCCAGCTTCCTCTCCCACCACAAGCAAAGGGGACAACATTAAACTTCAAGTCCTGGCTGTACTACTTATCAGCACATGGTTTTGTGGGAGATTTTCCGACCTCTTTGGTCAGTTTACCCAACCCCTCTCAGTCTGCTCATCCATATATCGTAGATATTTTTCAACCACTGTGCAGAGTTCCTGTTAAGATTAGAACAGAAGTGCCCAGGCTCGGACTGTTGTTAATGGCAGCTATGGTGGAGATGGTGGAGGTGGTGATGGTGAGGCTGGCGATGGAGGTGCTCATTGGAATGGTGATGGTGATGGTGGTGGGAGTGATGGTGGTGGTGATGGTGGTTAAGGTGGTGGAGGAGATGGTGGTGGTGATAGCGGTGATGGTGGTGGTGCTGGTGTGTGATGGTGGTGATGGTGGTGGTGACCATGGTGGTGGCAGTGATGGTGGCCGTGGTGGTGGTGATAGCAGAGATGGTGCCCATGATGGTGGTGGTGATGGAGGTGGCGATGGAGGCAGACAGGGGTTAAGAAGTCTAGACAACGCCATGGCCTTGCTAAGCTTTGGCCCCCTCCCCTACGTTGGGGAGGTGAATCTCCTCTTTCTCTCTCTCTCTTTCTAACTTACTTTATAAATCAACTATATTTTCTAATCTAAAAGGAAAAAAGAAGTCTAGACAAGTTGATGGCCACCGAGCTACATCTTGGAGGGGGACAATGAGTTCTCCAGGGGGTTACAGGGGCAGGGATGGGAGGGCATGAGGACGAGAGTTGCCCACAACAGCTTGTCTGACTTGGGTGTGGTGGGTCTTTTGTGTGGCACAGGATACGGCTGGGGGAACGGGTGACGGTTAGATTGTGATAGACACCGAACCATGCCAAGGAGACTGGATTCCATTTAAGGGCAGAAGGGAGTCATTGAAGGTATTTGAGCAGTAAAACCACCTAAGTGTCAATGAGACCATTTAGGAAGCTACTTTAATAGCCAAACAACCAGGGATAGGGCCTGAGTGAGGACGGTGGTGGGATGAGACAGAAAGGCAGGGTTCTGCTCCCTGGGCCAGGTGCTGGTCTCACTCCAGAAGGTGAACAGTTAGTAGGGAGTTTTGAGGCCACTACTGCACCTTTCCTTATTTAGGAAATGGCATACCCACAGGTCACTAAGCAAATGCCCGTTGTCCCCAGGAGTAATTCAGCCCTGACTGGTAATATCGCCCCCCTCTACACTCCATTACCCCCAAAGAAGAGGTGTATCCATGAGTCACAGTGAGCTCTTTGGTGTGTCAGGACGTGCAGTCTTATGCTCTGCCCTGGGTAGGCTGGCCTGGTGGCTTGTGGGCTTCCTCTCGACTCCAAGAGGGTGATGCAGGCAGTGGCACGGCAAAGGTCGCTTGTTCCCTCTCTACTGCCCAGATGCTGGACACCAAACAGAGAAACCAGACGGGTTGTGCGTGCCCCGTGGGGGTTTGCAGTTGGAGGATCACAGCCAGGAGGAGGCCACGGGGGTGTGCAGATCCGCTGTCTCCCTTAATGGGCTGGTCCCCAGGACCTGTGTGTCAGCATAGGCCACATTTCTGGGCCAGAGCGGGGCTGGTGAAGGACCCAAGAGGAGCCAGCAGGGCCGGCACCAGACGGCAGAGGTCACCGCAGTCAGTGCTCCAGATCTGAGCACTGGCGCCCACGTACCAGGGCAGCAGAGGCAAGGCTGGCCTCCAGGGAAGAAGGCAGAAATGCAAGAAACCGATACATGAATAAGTCACTTCAACTTAGCATCGTGGGCAAGCACAGAGACACAGACCAGTTTAGGAGGGTTTGTGTGTGTGTGTGTTTTTTAATGGAGTTCTGGTAAAAAAAAAACCAATGAAACTAGCATACTTTTCAGCTCAGCCAGCTCCAATCGCCACTAGCTCTCAATAAATAGGTGAATTGTTCTTTTCAAGGCTACTTTACTCTTTGGCTATTAGATGGCTTTTTCTGTCCCTTTCTTTTTTTATAAGAACATCCCAAGTGCAAGGCCAGACCATCTGAAGCACCAGGCACCTTCTAAGGGAGGCGTCTTAATAAAGACCTGCCCTCCCACAACTGTGACACCAAAACAATTTTCTCACCTCCCTGCCCACCCCAGATCCCCAGTCCAGGTGCCCAAGACATCTGTCATGCCACTAAAAGGCTGAGTTGTCAACAGGGAATCAGCCCTTGATACAGGTTTAAACATGACTTCAGATATTCTAGATGGAGACTTTTACGGGTTAGGAAACCTTTAAGACTCAAAAGAATGCTGCTTTTTGCTTTTGTGTTGTGGTAAAATGCGTATATATAACAAAATTTGCCTTTCTCGCCATTTGGAGTGCACAGTTCAGTGGCATTAGTGACGCTCACAAGGTTGTGTGCCATCGCCACTATTTCCAAAATTTTTCATGCCCCCAAATAGAAACTCTGTGCCCGTAAAACAGGAGTTCCCCATTTCTCCCTCCCCCCAGGTCCTGGTAACCTCTGATCTACATTTTGTCTCTATGTATTTGCCTATTCTAGATTTTTCATATAAGTGGAACCATACAATACTTGTCCTTTTGTGACTGGCTTCTTTCCTTAGCGTGATGTTTTCATCTGTGTTGTAGCATTTATGAGAATGTCAGGCTGAATCATATTCCATTGTGTGTATAGACCGCATTCTGTGTCTCTGTTCCTATGCTGATGGAAGGAAACTTCCTTTTTTTTTAAGTATAATTTCCATTTTATTTTTTTCCAGATAGTTGTTCTTCAGTCCTTAAGGACTCAGCCCCTTACATGGGCTTTGGTGGAGGTCGTGGGGCAGCACCCGCAGGTCTGAATCTGGGCGGGGGTGTCCGGTCCTTGCGGGCTTCACGAGACCGATTCCTCACCACCTTGCTGTGAATGGCACAACTCACGCAGTAATGCATCTTCACATACAGCTTGGGAAGCACATAGGCGTCAAAGACACTCGCTTCAGATATGTCCCTGACAGCTGCTGCCTCTACTATGTTTCGAATGACGAACTTTTTAATAGCCTTATTCTTGGGCACACATTGGGCGCAGTTCGTGCAGCGAATGGGCTGCACGTGGCTGCGGCCCTTTTTGGCACGACCGTTGCTCCTTCTTTTCTTTGTCATCTTGGAAGCGAGGACCCGAAAGAGGGAAGGAAACTTCTTAATGGCTGAATGAGACCCAGGAGGGAGGAGGACTTCCATATGAGATTCCTGCTGCCCACCCCTCCCACCACCCCTCCTGTCGGGCACAGTCACCCAGGGTCTCAGACAGGGACAGCCGTGCTCAGCAGAAAGAATGCTGGACCAGCCATGGAGAAACTTGAGTGCCCATCACGTAGGCAAGACACGTGTCTTTGAACAAGTCCCCTCATTTCTGTGCCACGAGGAGACTGGATGGATGTCCTGGTTTTTCTTCCGGCTTCTTATATTCCGCATGTCCCTCAATGATGTCCCAAGAGGGCGATGTGGCAGGAAGAGGCGAGGCAGGCCAGACTCTCCGGAAATATTTGTGGCACGTCGAATGAATGCACGAGAGAAGAATGAGCGGGTGAGAGCTGAGGGACGACGGTGCCTTCGTCTCTTGGTTAGAGAATAGGCAGGACTTCATCCAGAGGTCTGGTTGATTGGTACTTAAGTTACAAAACAATCTAAGATACGTGCTGCTTGATGTATTATTATAGCAAGTATTACCTTTTGCACCTTGTGCAGAGATGGTTATGTGACTGGGATTCTTATCAACTCTGTTTGGTGGAGAACTCTTGGCGGCTTCGGTAAATACGATTGCATAGAGTTAAGTGGATACACACAGGCCCTCTCGGTGTGAATCCTCCCACCTGGATCTGTCACACAGCAGATTCAGCCACATAGTGTTCAAGGATGATGGGCACCTCCAGGTCTGCTGTGCATACGTGAATAGACATGTCACTTTCTCCAGGGTTGTTGTCCTGGCCCTATGAGATCTACCCGGGCACAGCTTCTGCTCACAAGGAGTCTGTGTTTGCCCAAAGCACACATATTAATCATTTTATTGATGAAGGGTATTTTTGTTATAAAATATACTTGTATTCACGATGCTCTTCAGAGCAAGTAGTGAAGAGGAGCTCTTTGTCCCGAACATGTCCTGGAACCTAACTGTCCCCAGGAAGAAGCACGTACAGACCGGGGACTGGCATCCTCACTTGCCAGATAATCTGGGAGGGACTTTGGAAGTCATCTGCTACTTTGGAAGTGGCATTCAGAGTTTCAAGAAAAATGTCAAAAGCAGCGATCCCTCTTCTCAAATCAAACCTTAGGCAGAACTCGGCACACAGAGTCAATTAAGGTCTTCCAGACTGGTAAGAAATAGTTACTTCTTTTTGGTGTGTCATCTCCATCCACACCCCAGCATACTGGACTCTCTTCAATCATGTTAGGACCTTGGACAACTCAGCATGTGGGTTTATGGCACTGCTCTGGTTCAAGATGGGGGAAGGGGGACAAAACCCCTTATCAGCCTTCCCCTTGCCTGCACCTGTTCCCAGAGTCCCCTGTGGAAGCCTAGGGCTTTCTGCAGTGCTGCATTTTTCAAGTCCTTTTGCAGATAAGGAAGCCAACCCAGAGAAGTAAAGTGACTTATCCAGGGACACATAGACGTTTGGTGCCAGAATCAAAATTATTACCATCCAAAAATTATTGAGTCTCCGCCTTCTAGAAGCTTCTAATAGGTGGAAAAGGTGACCATGTATCATGAGAAGATGAGTGGGAAACAGGGATGTCGTGTACTCATCAGTGTCTGATTAGCTCCACAAGGGTTTCGAATGCATCGATGATGCCTGGAACCTGGGCTTTCTCTCCACTGAACTCTTCTAAATAGCTCAGACATGAATATGACTGTGGACCTCAGAAATGTGCAGGGAGAGAGGGAAGAAAGGGAGAAGATGGAAGTAGAAAGGAAGCAATAAAAGAAAAATAGTATTGGATCAGAAGAGAAAGTGATAGAAAGGAAGAAGACAGGAGCCATGGGGCAGGCACAATCTTCAATCCAGCCCCAAGGCATGATGGGATCCACCCCTCACGGGTCTCTAGGAGCCCTGGGGAATCCATTCCAGGCCATTTGCAGCTTTGAGGTGTTTCCATGCTGTCATGTTGGGGCTCACCCTCTCTTCCACACCTGTTCGTACCCTCTCCATCCTCTCCGGCCTTAACACCGAGTAGTGGGGATAGGAATCTGAGTCTGCTCCAGGTTGGCTTCCAAAGCTTCCCAGTTCCCAAGATCACAAAAAGGGCTGGCTTCCATGTTGAATATTTGCCTTCTCAACGAGCTCTGTGACCACCAGGATTCAGGAGGGCACACAGACCTCTGGCTTCAGAATTCAGGCATGAGGAGAGTCATAGGATTGTGTATTAACACAACCAGGGGCACCTGTGGCATCAGCACAAGCGGGCTTTGGCAAACTGTTGCTCCTCACGCTCCGCTTAGACGTTTCTGTGGCAACACTACGCGTGCTTTGAAGGGATCAACCAAGCTACTTCACTTGTTGAAGTTTTTTTGTTTTGTTTTGTTATGTAATTCTGTCGGGATAGTCATGCCCCTAAGGTTAGAGCAAATAACACCGCTTGTTGCAATATTCAGTCAGCACATTCACGGAGACGTGTCCTAGATTTTTCAACAATAGGCAGCTGCCTCTTTCCTGGATTCTTGTCCAGACCCCTTCTTATTGGCTCCCTGGACCCTTTTCTCTTCCGTCTCACTCCTTAAATAGCTGGTCGTGAGTCTGAGCCAGTTGTGTCTTTGGGGAATAAGTAGGGGCCAGTGAACAACCCTTCTTCCATACCCAGGGGGCCAAGACGACATGAATGGACCTTTGGACCGAAGGTCAGGAAGTCTGGTTTCCCATCCTCAGCATGTTTCTCCTTGGCCTCAGTATCTCATCAGTATCCCAGTTTCTCAGGTGAGGAGGTTAATGAGATGACCTTTAAGATTGCTTCCATCTCCCAGACTCTGGTGTTCTAAGCAGGGTCCTAAAACTTCTGCCTGGAGATAAATTCCCCGTGATGTGAAGGGGCTTTCTTCGGGGATGAGGTTTTGACAGGACATACATTCAGATGGGGGCTGGCGGTGTTTCTAATATAGTGGAAAAGGTGGCCATGTATCATGAGAAGATGAGTGGGAAACAGGGATGTTGTGTACTCATCAGTGTCTGATTGGATCGGAGTCCCTGTTGCTGAGTTGAATCGGAGTCTCTGTTCTTCCCTCTTTAAATGCACTCCCCCAGGACAACCTCCGTCAGCCCTCCCCTGCAAGCATAACTCTGCTCTGAGCCCCCCTCCACCTCTGCAGGTTTGATCACCCATGTCTCCAATTCAGCACGTCTATAACTGATGTCTCCACCTTCCTCCAGACTTCCTCTTCCTAAAATCCCCACTGCAGTGAGAGGCATCGCCATCCACATAGCCACCCAAATTAGAAACCTCAGGGAGGGGGCCGTGCACGTCTTCTCTGCAGTGCCTCTTCCCTCAACCCCTACATCCTACATGCAACCAGAAACCAACCAAAGTACGTGCTTTCTATCTCTCAAATCCACCTACATCTCACCAACCCCCCCCCCCCCCGTTTCTACCTTCGCTAAAGCCTCTGTGATCTCTGTAGATCACGGTCCCACCCCTGCCCCACCTCACTCCCATCACCAGTGCCAAGTCACTCTCAGTTTCCTCGGAACAGAATTCAAGCCTCCAGGCATGGCCACAAAGCCCCTGGTCATCTTGCTCCTGCCTGGCCCTCCAGCCCTGTTGCCTCGACCAAGTCAAATGTTTGCATGTTTGCATGACCTGGCGCTCTCCGCATATCCTGTCTCTTCCACCTGAAATGCTGACAACCCCTTCACTCCCCACGCTTCCCCCACCCCCTACCATCTTCACCCCGACAACTCTTCATCCTTCAAGATTCAACTTGGAGATCCTTACTTCAGAAAGTCCATCCACAGCCAACTGAGCTTGCCTCCAGAACACCCTTCACCCATTGGACTGGAGTTATCTGTCCAATCCCCCCTCCCATTGCACCATGAGATCTTTGTAGTCGGTTTCTGAGCCTTTTCTTCTCAACGCTTCAGCACCCAACACTTATGTAAACATGTTTGTGAATGCTTGGAAGAAAGTTTGATTGAATGATTCCTGTTGGAGGTGACGGGTCTTTCTGGAACTCCACGTGTTCTGTACCAGGGTGTAGGACCAATGTCACATGACATGGATGCAGGAACAGACTTTATTGGAAACAACTGCAAAAGCCACAGATCAACAAGAGAAGTCACAGATCCTCCAATACCCCCTATCTCACAAAGAGATGTGCCAGGTCTAGGATGCTACTGGGCCTGTAGCAAGTCTGTATCCCAGTGGAGGGACCCCTCCTCCCCTTGGCTTTCTCTTTCTACAGGGCAAGTAAACAAGGGAAGGCAGCCAATCAATGAGGGAATAGGCAGACTGCTTGGTGCCGGCAGTCTGGATGTGGGGGGGGTGTGTACCATCTGTTTACAAGAATTGTCTGGGAATGCCAGCTTCCCAGCATATAGAGCCCCAGAGCCTTTGGGATATTGCTGCTCTCCCTGCCAGGGGCAGTAAGAGCTCTGCTTGGGTGTGCTACCTCTCTCAGAAAGCTCATTGGCTAGACAACACAGAGGGAGCCCTTTCTGACGATGCAACTAATTGACCATGAATGACTGAGTGGATGGGGGGGTGGGTGAGTGGGTGGGTAGATGAATGGACAGGTTGATAGGTGGATGGATG
>CAUYQG010170305.1:0-42372 GCA_963574415.1 Tarsius wallacei | reverse complement strand
ACATGAAATCTTCCATTAAACGGCTTCTGCTCAAACCCATTTGAACAGTGGTCCATTCTTTCTCTCTCTTTCTCTACATATATCTATCTTTTCCGCGGAATCGGCCCCTGCACTAGACAGGAGTCTAATCCTTTTATTCCCTAGGAATAATCGCCGACGCCACCACACCTTTCTAGGGACACCCTGAATCTCCACGTGGGGGCTGGCTCCCCACAGATCAAATGAAACAAAAATGTTTAATAATGTTGGACACAGGGTTAGAGACATGCTGAAGAGGGAATCTTCTGTATTCACCAGATCCATTAGAATTTTCACTTCTAATTTAAGAAGGATCAAAGTTTAACTATATGAATGCTGGAAGTGACCAGAACCTATTATGTGAGAACTGCAGGGAATAGATTGTGGTTTGCTTCTTCTTTAGTCGAAAGTTAGGACATTTGATTCAACCTTCTTGGAAAATAAATAATATCAACCTCTCCTTTTCCAAAGAATGTATGACTTATGTTCCACCAATGATTTCCTAGCTGTGTATATCTTTGTTTTGGCTTGAATTTTAGGTTCACTTTCCTCCTTTTAAAATACTCTCTGGAATATATTTTTCCTTTTTTTTTTTTTAATGAAAATGAACTGACAATCCTTTGTTTTTAAAAAGCATTTCAAGGTGATTCTTAAAGATAATTGAAGGTGCCCTGGAGTGACACAACCCCAGGCCTGGAAATGACTGTGTAAAACAATGTCACTGACAATCAGCAAGCATCTGGTCATGTTTCAAATGAGGACAGACAAAGGGAGAATTTGGAACACAGCCTTGAAGGCTGGTACAAACCAGCTTGACCACTGGTTTCCACAGGTGGGGACTGTTGACTTGCTGGACATCTAGAGGAACAAATCAAAGGGTCTAGCCAGCATCACCAACTCTTAGTTAAAAATTTTTGATGGCTTCTTGATCTTGAGGTGTTAGAGAGAATGCCATGAAAGCCATATTATTTTTCACTAGCAGAGAGGAGCTTCCTATATAGCACTGCCATTGTTTTCCTTTTAATCTTCAGTGGTGCTGAAGTAGCTCTAATACTTGTGCACCATTTCCTCTGCTTTAAGTACCACACCAGGCAGTCTGGGATTTAAATCCTGGCTGAGACTCCTGAGTGACTTTAGACAAGTCTCAAAATTACTGAGTTTCGTTTCTCATCTATAAAAAAGGGCTCACGTGACCACCTTGAAACAAGATGTGTGGGATCTATGTCTAGTTCAGCTTCTAATGAGTTTTGTGAGTTTAGGCAAGTCACTTAGCTGCCCTGGGCTTCAATTTACCCATCTATCAAATTGTCAACTGGTATTTGATGGTTTGCCTATCATGGTTGAGAGGATGAGATTGCCTTGTAAATATTAAGAGCTTAATATATATTTGTCAAAGGGCCAGATAGGTAGAGAAATGATGTTGAAAAGTTAAAGTGACTATACAAGTACATATTTAGGCACTTTTAAAAATAAGCAATCTGTCCACATCTTCCAAAATTTCCAAATTCTAAGATAATCAAGAAAACGTTTAAAGTTTATAATTTTTTTTAAATTTGGAAAATAGTTGGTCTACCCTGACAATGATAGCATATTAAAAATGATAGGTTATTGGACAAAACCCATAAAAAAAACTTTATGGGGTTTGTGAATAGCCCCTAGTACATTCCACTAAGGACACTAAGATGAATGCCAAGAAGGATTTTTTAAATCTTTCTGTCTTCCCCTTCCTCCACTCTGAAACAATCATCAATTACCCTTATCCACCAGCACCATCTCATCTAAGTTCATTTTCAAGATGAAGTTTCCTCGTTGGATGGTGGCTGTCCAATCCTCCTTCTGTCCATCACTGACTGCCTCAGAGCTGTCCCCAGATTGACAGTTTGAGAGTGAATCAATAATAATTATCTGGCTGCAGCCATGGCAAGCTGTGTAATTCTGCCACGGGACAGCATTGTGCAAACAGAGCTGCATCTCCGGCTGCAGGTTAAAATATGCAGTCTGAGGCTGTCCATTTAGGTGTGCTGATCATGTGATTACCGGGAGGTAGTGCTCCTTCCCCCGCTGCATTAAAACCCTTTCAAATGATACACTCACCTTTGGGGACTCTGGCTGCTGGCTAGCATCGTACTATGTAGAACGCTGTCTCTAGGGCTCTAGAACATAAATCAGTGATTTAAAGGCACAGCCTGGGAAAGGAGACACATTTCGCTTTAGTTCTTTATGTAGACTCTGGGAAGAACCACTGATGGAGAAAGCGTAAGCATGGATAAAAGAATGGGATCTCAAATACGCTTGGGTCCATATTTATTTTACCTTGTCCTAGCCAAAGAAGATAATTGCTTTCGGGAATTATTTGTATCTTAGTTTAAAGGCCAGAATTACTTTGGCATTACTATGTTGTTCATTTGAGAGATACAAGTTCATCATTTTCTATTTGAATAAGAAAATGTTGGCTTTATTGAGATTTATACAACTTGATTAATTTTAAAGCAGTGTTAGCATACTTAGAAAATGCTGCTGCTTGCTAGTGTGGTTACTCTTATGAATAGGTAACATCATATAGTCATATTTATGATATGTAGATATCAAAAGCAGTGGGATTTCTTCAGTGTTATTTTCTAGGAATCTGATTCTGTCAAAAAATTAGGTCTTGGGGAGAATAGCAATTTTTTTAACAGACTCTAATGAGAGCTGGACATGTCATCAAAACCTTCCTTTCTTTTCCCTTCCCTCCATTCCTCCCTACCTCCCTCCCTCTCTCCTTCCTTCCTTCTGTCAGTCAATAATCAACCAAATACTCAACCAAACTATCTGCCTTTTTAAACTGCATACTACTTATAAGACACACATATGAACCTAATCAGAATCTTGTCCTTGGGGAACTTGCAGACTAGTATGAGAGATAAGATAGGGGCTAATAATTATAGTCCTGAAACCCAGGGGGGAAGTACTAATTGCCAAACAAAAATACAGAGAAAAGTGGCAAAGCGTTTCAGAGCCTGGGTAGCAGATCTCCAGCTAGGGGATCATATTTGGAGCAAAACCATCCTGAGATCAAAGCATATAACAGCTATTTTGCAATGAATTAATTAACTGTGAAGAAACTAGGGAGCCAATTAAGAGATTTAGGAAAAATAAAGCAGTAATAAGTCAGAAAACAAACATAAAAGTATAAACATTGGACATAGTGGGAATAGTTTCAAATGATTTTTTAAAAGGCTATAAAAATAGAAAAATGTAATATAATCTGGGTTATGGAAGGCAATAAAGAAAATGATGTGATTCCTTTCTTCCCCTTCCCTTCGTTCCTCCCTCCCTCCCTCTCTCCTTCTATCAGCCAATAATCAACCAAATAGTTAACCAAACTTTCTGCCTTTTTAAACTACATACTACTTATAAGACACACATATGAACCTAATCAGAATCTTGTCCTTGGAGAACTTGAAGACTAGTATGAGAGATAAGATTGGGGATAATAATTATTGTCCTGAAACCCAGGGGGGAAGTACTAATTGCCAAACAAAAATACTTTTTGAGATTTATAGACTTTCTGATGTTGAATTGAATGATAGAGCTATAATTCAATTCTGATTTGTGACATTAAGACTTCCAATCTATACCTTCTCCATGAAGACTTTCAGGTTTCTTAAATTCCCAGTGCAGGCTTCCTCTGAAGTCTTGTAGGCTCTATTGATTGCACTGTTCATTTGACCACTAGCATTAGCTGTCTTGTATAACTAGAGGATCTCTCCTGGTGAACAAGATGCATTGCTTTATGTCTGCTGGAGAAGCATGAAAATGGAGATGCCTGCCATGATGATGAGTATTCAGAAGATTAACATATTCCTTGAATTCAGCTTGGTAATAAACTTCCAAATGAAAAAATGGAGACAGCCTTTAACAGAAGTGGGCTGCTTTGTGGTATTCATAGTTTCTAATACAATTATCAGGGAATTTCATGTAAAATGACCTCTACTCTGGTAAAAAGAACCAAAGTCAGTTGTGGCTATTATAGTAGTCAGATTTAAATGATCTATAGCTCTTTCTGCTGGTTTTCCTCCGCTTTACTCCCACTAGTGGCCTGCAGGTGGGAAGAGGATTGTGGGCTGGAGCTCAGAGCTGAGAAGCAGACAGCCAGGACTGCCTATTCAATCCATTGTGCAGAGAATAGAGTACAGAAAATAGTTTGTTGGAAAGGTTGGAACAGGAGCTCAATAGGATGCAGAAGGAGTGGGTGTAGCCTATAGGAATGGTTGGGGCAGGCAGCTGGCTAAGGAAGAGGAGTCAGCCAGGGGTGGCCAAAGTATATAACACAGGAGCAGAACCAACATTGGTACCAAGCACAAAACAATGACCTAATCCCAGGGCTGGTCTCATGTGTATATGATCCACATAATCCCATGGGGTCCTGCACTTGGAGGAGACACTTGCTTGGATTAATGAGCTGTTGTCCATCTTTAAATTCTTAGTAGTTTTTCAGCAAGGTGCTCCACAGTTTCATTTTATACTGTGCCCTGAAAATTACATAGCCAGTCTTACCTGATCCAGTCTATATTTGGTATGGCGCAAAGATGTTTCAGGTGGATCATGACAAAGTGTACTTGTGCTGTTTCAGAAGAGAAAGCTGGCTATCCAGACCAACAATATTTGAACCCCAATGCACTATCCATTGTGTGCCAAAGCCACCTTAGACCAACAATATTTAAAGCCTATATCCTCTTGGCCTCATCTCTCTCACAGAATTGTTTCGTTTCAAGAGGAGGACCTGCTCCTGAATCATCTCCATGATTTCCACATTATGCATCCTGATGCCTGATGCAGGGTTCAACGTATACGTTGATTAACTGATCAAAGAACCAAGTGGAAATTAATTTATGATTGCCATCAGAATTATAAAGCATTGTTATTCTTTATGTGGCTTTGTGAATATATAGTAAACTCCAAAAGAATGTGCATGCTTTAAATACTTTGCATGGGAGAAATAAATGAATGCAAGAAAAACACAAAGAAAACCACATTAAAATGTGGCAATACTTTCAACAGTTTACACAATATGGTCCATGTTCTGTTCCTGAGAGGAGCAGGGAATGAACTCTTGTGGGCAATAGACAGAAGTTTGGTGACATACTTGGAGGTTAAAAGTGTTTACCTTGTTGTCTGATAGCCTGGCTTTGAAGCCTGGCTCTCCAGCTAACTCCCTGTGTAAACTTGAGTATATTATTCCCCTCTCTATGCTTCAGTTTCCCTTTCATCTATAAGTTGGGAATAATCATTGTGACTACCTCCTAGAGTTGTTGTAAAGATTAATAAGATGATGCATATTTTTACATAAACTTGGGTATGTTATTCCCCTCTCTATGACTCAGCTTCCTTTTCATTTATAAGTTGGGAATAATCATTGTGGCCACCTCACAGAGTTGTTGTAAAGATTAATAAGATGGTGTAAGTTTTTACATTTAGTATAATACCCAATACACAGAAAGCATTCAATAAGTATTTATAATGTGAGTATGAGTCTTAGAAAAAAATTAGGGTAACAAAACGTATCCTAGCCTCTGAGGTGTTTTCAAGGTGGATAAGGAGGAGAGTGAAGATGATTGATGTTGGGAGAGACAGTCTCAGGCATGCAATCTTTCCACTCCTGTTCAGTCACGTAAGAATGGGCCATAATCCTGGACCACTTCCTTACCAGATTGGATCTGCTGACCACAGGGAAATGATACATTGCAAGGGGCTGCATCTTGTGCACACTCTCCTTCCTCTAGCTGTAAGTAAACAGGGTATGACTTGAACCTGGTATGCCAGTTGTCTGTTCTCAGTGACTTCCAGTCATACACTAGTCTCTTCCTGGGGTAGCATTTATCTGCCTTCTAACCTTGGCCACATTGCCTGGTCACCCAGTGAATAGCAAGACACTTGAGTTTAACTTCAAGGCTGGCTTGGAGTTAGTGGGGATCTTCCTCAAATGTCCTCTAGTACTTGTCCTGTGCTCCCTGATATATGGCATCATAAAACTGAGAAGATGGAGGCCAGAAGATGAAGGAGAGGAGGCATTGACAACCCTACAGTAGCAGAGATCAGGGTTGTCAGGAGCCATGATGATGGTGGCTAAGTTAGTGGTGGCAGCAGAGTGATTGGTAGCTGCTACAGCAATGGTTGTACACAGTGACTAGTCAGGTGACCTTAGGGAATGTTATCCAACTTCTTCATGCATAACTTTCCTTATCTATAAAGCAAAATAATAAAAGCATCTATCTTAAAAAGTGTTGGAAAGATTAACTGAGTTGAGAAGATTAAATGAGATTATATATGTATATATATAATATATATCAAGAAATTAACACACCTTGGACTTAATGAACAGCAGCCATTATTGCTATCAGCATTTCTTTAGACACATCTATTTCTGCAGATGTGAAGAGCAATGAAGAATGACATTAGCAGCATTAACCTTAAAAGAGCCTAACCTGCTTAGACTCGTGGCATCTGAGACCAAGTTCTGACCCAGGGCTCTTTCTGCAGCTTTGTACTCTCTGTTTTGACAATGTCTTCTACAGTCTGAGAGACCATTTTATCATGAGATTTAAAAAAAATGAAACAAATCTGAAGCACAGCTAAGTACTCTGTTCCAAGGAAAAGCAAGAGTTAGAATTGAGATCAAATCTTGGATCAATCACTCTGTGACTGTAAGAAATTTACTGAACTTCTCTAAACTCATATTTTTTTCTACAGTCAAAGTGAAGATCAGTGGCATCTATATTGTATGGCTATCATGAAGACTGAAGAAGAGAATGTAAAGAAAAGGCCCATTATGAGTTCCAAGTAATATAAACAGTTTCCTGTATTTCATGCTAATTACTATTTTGAAGACAATTGGGTAGCTATTGTTTCCTCTATTTTGTAAATGAGGAACTGAGTATAGAGGCATTAATTTTCTCAGACTCCGTGACTAATGAAGGACATAGCTAGGACTTGAAACCCTTTTTTCTGAAATTAAACCCCATTCTCTTTTCACTTTTTTAAGGCTTTAAACCCTTTCTCCATATTAATTTGTTGCTAAAATCCAATTAGTAAAACTTATCAAGAAGAAATTATGCTCCTGCCTTCTCTCAAACCTGTCATGACCCACTCTGAGGAACACAGTTTGTGAACCTTTGCCTTTGTAGGAAGACTTCCTGGGAAGCTGAACCCTCTATTCAAGCCCCTTCGCAGGTCCCAGTCCCTGAGGTCAGATATCAATCTCATCTCGTAGGAGGTTGAACCAGGACCTCAAGGGCCTCTGATTCTGGGCCTCATCACCTCTGAGCTCAAGACAACACACATGGGAAATGTGGGTTGTGGAAATGCATGACTGAGGGTCCGGCCAGTGCAGGTGATACTGTCTATGGCTCTGGAAAACCTCTTGTGTTACTTCTCATTGGTACTACTTGTGCCTCTTGACCTTCTGGAGAGCTGTGATTCTTTGTGTTTCTAGGGCAAATTAAGAACCTGGAGAATTATTGCCCGGTAAGCAATCCGGAAAGAAACCAGGGTTCAGAAATAGCTTAGTGCTTCCCAGGATGGTAGGAAAAAAGTCCCAGCCAGGCAAGAAGTTCAAGGTCAGGATGTGAGCATCTAGCATTTCTCACTGCATGGGTGGATGCCTGTAGAGTCAGGAAGGTTTTACATGCTCCTTGGTGGCTTTAGTCATGGCAATACTGTTATAGCTCAGTCCTTTGGTATAGGCTTATAAAAAGCAGGTTTCTTGGTTCTGCTGTGGAAACTGACTAGGCATTGAAAAAAGCATTCCCTGAGATTAGCATGCAGAAGCCAGAGCAATTTGGGCAGAGAGTTT
Organism: Tarsius wallacei; assembly: GCA_963574415.1. NCBI lineage: Eukaryota > Metazoa > Chordata > Mammalia > Primates > Tarsiidae > Tarsius > Tarsius wallacei. The sequence continues at coordinate 34,520 of CAUYQG010170305.1, read as the reverse complement.
TGGGGGAAGCCTGATATGTGTCCCCTGAAGTTGGCTTTCATCTAGAGTTGGTGCAGCTATTGGCAAGGTGGGAGGCCCACTGGAAGGCTCATGCTGACAGGTTCTAAAGGGACTGTGTTTTAGTGGCTTGTGAGGAAGATGCGGGGGGAGGCAACGTTTTCCCTATCTTAATTCAGTGTGGCTCTTCCCAGGTACATAAGAAAACCCAGTGGTCCGTGAGGCTCCACATGCAGGAGGATGGAGTTGGAGGCAAGAGCTGTAAGGTTGTCCAAGCAGGCTCCAGGCCAAATGAGGGGGATACCTAACCACTGTGTGTGTTTAAAATATGGGGAGCCAGGGAAAGTTGCTACTCCTCTGAAGATTCTCAGTAGAGTGCTCCAGGGAAAGCCAGACATGACCTGCACACAATCATGTGGAGACAACCATGCAGCAGAGGCCCCCAGCCTCAAAATGGAAACATACCGAGCAGGACTGGGACGAGGCTGAGACAAGGGAGGTGCCGAGGGTATAACATTCAAGGAGACACTCACTCCCAGGGCTGGGCAGTGAGAGGTTGATTCCTGCTGGCCTCACCTTAGACCTGATCCTGATGGCCTGAGTGAAGCAGAGATTTCTGCCTCCCCTACCCTTTTTCCTGCTCCAGCACAGGATTGGAACCTTAGGGAGGAAGTTTGGGCCTTGAAAACAAGCCCATTTCTCTCCTCCATCTTCCTGGAGTCACAGTTCTAGCCAGTGTAGACTAGAGTTTTAAGTTGGTTATAAGGGTGAGGGTGTAAACTGTCTTGGGTGATATATTTACAACAGAAAGTATCTGAATAATTATGGAATTGAATTAAGATGTCCTGAAAGGAGTCACTATCAAATAAAAAATTTGGAAGGATTAATATCACATGGTTGAAATGTTGGAATAAAAAACAAAAAACTTCTTTATATAAGAAGTTATCGAGACTTCTCAAGAACGTTTGCATAAGTCAGTGCTTCAGAAGAGAGAGGAAGGAGAAGGCAAAGTGGGAGAGAGGTCAGGAAGGAAGACTCTGCATTATTCAAGCTTTAAGATTAGTAGCCTTCTGGAGAGACTGAATTACTGACAAGCCTAAGTTTGAATCCTGGCTTCACTACCTATAGCTGTGAAATTTGGACAAAGAAAAGCTCCTAGAGCGGGAGGGGACCCAAGGGGCTTGCCTCAAGTCTTTGTTTCATAACTTGTAAGTAGGAATTAGAATACCTGCTCTTCCTCTACAGTACTATAATGAGGATAAAATGACATAGGATGAAGCACCTGGTATCAGGGTTAGCACCTAGTAGGTGATTAATTAATGTTAGTTGCTTCCCTTGGTCTTATCTCTGTTTCACTGAGGGATGGAATTTTTCATCATGTACACATATGTTTGTTTGCATTTGTGTGTGTTGGTTGTGTGTGCTGGAGAGAAAACTGCCTGAGAGGTCATTATGGAAAACACAGGACTGGATGAGGAGGAAAGTTAAAGCTACAAACAGCACAACTGGCCTGTAGTCTGTAGAAATACAATCTATGTTTATAAAGTCAAGAAGCATTTGACCTAAGTGCTTCAGTTTAGGTATCACTAAAAATGTGGAGGCCCTGTGAAGGTTTCCAAAAGTCATGTAGGGCACATAAAAAGACCTATTCAGTGGCTAGTAAGTAAATCCATGAGCCTTAAAGATGGTATAAGGGTGAAATGAATAAATACTTTTTAAGATGTTTAGACATAACTGTGGAGGTTAAAATTAGAGCCAGTTCTCAAGGAATTTGTAATATATAGAGTAGAGGTTGTATCTTTGAAAGTTGATGTCAGGGAGGTCAACCTCATTCTGCTACCAGATAGTTGTCAGGGAAATTGTCAGGGTCAAATTTTGGGGCCTAGTGTCCCAAGAGGATGCCCCCTTAGGGTATTTTTTAAAAATAGTCATGTATCTAACAAAAATCTAGATTTTATTTGTGCTTTCTGTATTTCTGGAGAAGAGTATCTCTTGTATTTAAACAACTTGTGTTTTTTTCTTTATAAGTAAAGAAAAAAACTAAAATTAGCCAGAGGCATTATAATAATACTGAGTGTATCAGAGGAATGACTATATACACAGGGGTGACTGAAGTATGAAATGATCTTATTTGGACTTGACGTCATATTATAAAAGATACATAATTCTGTACAGATGAATAGAGAAATTAATTTCTTTATCTTGAAGTTTAGATTTGGAATTATCCCATATTTTCCTCTCCTAACATTTCTTTTTTTTGTTGGGGGGGGAGGTAATTAGTATGTTGGTCTTTCTTGGAAATCTGATACTCCTCTCATTATCATAATAATGGTATTTACACTGTAGTATCAGCAATTTTTTTTCCAGTGGAGATCTCATGTTAAAGGTCTTTGTTCAGACATTTTAAATCCAGTCATACATATTTCTCTGAAACTAGGCAGGAGATGTTTGAATTCTAGTCTTTTTGAAAAAAAAAGTTAAAAATTTCTTGCAGAAATAAGAGCACATTAGAAATGTATTTGAAGAAAAAAATGTAATATTCATATCAAGTAAGATTTTTGGTCATTTTTCAAAGTAAGGAAATTTAAGATACAGATATTGCTTCAGATTTAGTTGGAAAGCAGATCAAACCCGGTTTTATTTTTATTTTATGTACTATTCCTCATATTTCATTGAAATTAATAATTTTATGGTTTAATCTATGCGGTATTTTCTCAATGACCAACAATTTACTTATATTACATTGAGAAAAGATGTGTGTATATATGTTGAATTAACATCAAATTCAAAATGGAATAGAGAAGCAGCAAGCCTAATAAATGCGTGAGTGATAGTGAAAGCACCCTCTGTACTATTTCCTTCCTAAAATGTGATTGGCAGGGGGACCTCTTGGCTTAGTACACAAACAGAGGAGATGGGGAAGAGAAGTGCTGGCATTTAACACAGTTTATCTTCCATTATTGTATTTAATTTTTAAAAGGACATCTGAGTCCTTTGGGAATCCTATCACAGTCTGAAACTCTGCTACCAATTCCACATTTTATTTCTGGTTGATATAGTGATAAAATTTAATATGCCTTAAAATAATACTGAAAACTTGCAAGGACAAGCATCCCTTGATAAATGGAAGAGAGATATTCTGAAAGAAAATGTCTATATGCTTAACTCTTTGAAAACACCATATTATAGTAACTAGATTCTATTTGCTGTATTAGAATTATACTAGTAATATAATTCTGATGATCAGGGTTGGAGGGAATCTCCTGGGATTAGTGGGTATGTGCTTGGGTGAGAGGTCATGGTGGCTGTAGTCGGGGAAGCAAACTGTAACTGGTCTAGATGGGGGTTGGGGAGAGAGAAGCTTCTAACATGTACCTCAGTCTTAATAGCTTGGAGCTAATGGGTTCTTCCTCTCTCCTACGCAGCAAACATCTTCAACTCATACATTCATTCACACCTGTGGTTCCAATGTTGGGTTCTCCTATATAAAGAATAATGTGGAAAGAAACGCTTACAAACAGTCATCCATTTACTTGGCTTAGTGTGCCTCACACGCAAGTGGACATTTTCCCAACTGCCAACGAAAACTCCATTCCAGAGCAGCCTCAAACACAGCAGGATTCGTAACACAACTCTCCCAGCCTTTTTCACTCATTTAGAAATGTTCTCTCTTATAGGCCCAAATGCATTTATTTTAACTTCTGTAATGTTGAACTGAAAACTTTCCTGCACTTTCTTCAAACTCCAATGCCCTCTTTTTCAAATAAATCCCAGCACCGATTATCAGCTGTCAAAAGCAGATGGGCATGAACATGCTAGTTTTTAAGCATATCAGTTGTAAATAAGAACAGAACTTCTATGGCTGCTGCATCTTAAGTTGGGCACCAGCATCTTGACTGTGGCTTTCACTTTTAGTTTGATAAATTTGCCAGGAAATAAAGAAACTATTAGAACATCTAACTGGTCAACTAGAAAGCATATCAGATGAACTATAGAAGACAACACTCAAGAATTTATGACATTTTAGTTTATTATAACTTTCCAATTGTTTCAACCACCTGCTGTAAGATGTTCTTCTGGGCAGTTACAATCAATGACTGAAGGCAGGTGTATTAGCAGACTCAGCTGATCATGGTTTAATAATAATCAGAGATGTGGCAGAAGCTCTACTGGCCTAGAGGAGGCTTGTTTCTCATACCTCTTTAATATAACTGTCTGACATTTTGTAGACTGTAGTCTTTTCTTCAGTGCAAACCTGGTAAACCTTTTAGCCATAACTTGCTTGAGGCTTTTCAAGCAGAATGCACTTTAGTGGGAAGGTGAACTAGTAAGGGGTAGTTTACATCCTATTATGATTACTGGGTTCTGAGCTTTTTGAAATGCTCACAGCAATGAACTCTTCATGAGTCAAACACTCTGGGTGATCTAAAGAGTGTGCTTTACCTGTATAAGAGAAAAAAATTCCCCCGTTCACTCTAAACAGCAGGCATACTAGTTTGCTAAATAGCCTGTCAAAATTTCATAGGAATTCTCCTTTTAGTAAATTAAAATTATTGTTTATTCATTTCTATCTCATGAAAAAACTGCACAAGGTTATTACTTTTGTGGATTTTTCACTGGGCATTGACCGGAGACCAAGTTGTAGAAACTCTAACAGAGATGCCCAGCTATCAACGATAATACATGTTTGAACTTTGAAATCTCTATCAGAAACAGTGCCTGCAGAAATAACCTTTTGAAAGGTTATTAATCTCAAGTACTGTAAAACATAGTTGTGTTCACCCGATATTCTTTTAAATTTATATTTGATGATGACTTCTCACCTTAATAAACAGAATTCACAATTTATGTTAGCATAATATGGGCTCTTATAATTCTGCTGTAAATTCTATTCATCTCAGTGCTTCCCAATGTTATTGACTACAGAAGACTTTTGGTACATTTGACTCATAGTTAGATTCCAAGGAGATAAATTTTCCACAAATTCCAATGTGGGAAATATCTATCTGAAGTGATTATTAATAAAAAATGATGTGTCGAATGCCTTACATCTGAACGGTTTGATACCACTTTTAACTAAGGTTGACATTTTAATGAACAGTATAAAATAAATATAAAATAAACACACTGCAAATCTTTAACAGCTCCTACTAGTTCTGAAATTTGGCTTCTACAAAAACATAAAAGAGTTATTTTTAGACAAGACATGCCTCTACTCATTCAGATTTAGAGCTTAGGTAAGGAGGACATTCATATCATTGTACTATATTTATCTAATAAATGTGTAAATAAGTATATTCTAGGCAAACTTAATCACTACATAAATATCAATTACTTTATCTTCATTACAATGCTATGAGGTAGATACTCTCCAAATTTTATAGATGAGGAACTAAAACACAGAGAGTTTCAATAATTCATCTAAGTCAACACAGTAAATGATAAAGCTGGGTTTTGTTTGACCTCATACAGCTGAAAAACAGAGGGCATGTTCCTCCCCACTAAGCTACACTGGTGCTCACTGGCTTTTTCCCCAGGTTGACAAAGCTCCCATACAGCAACTCCTCTCTCACACACCCATGTTAATCTGGGTCTCTGTGATTGGGAGGAGCAAGTCATCAGTCCTCCAGCATAAGAGGAAGGAAGTCAGAGAGGCAAATTCAGCATAGACCACACATCTCTCACCTTGATCAAGTTGAATTTTAATATGGTGATGGTAACTTTCACCAATTTTTCCTTTCTTATTTCCATGTTTTTCCTGGAGCCTAAATATAGATCATGTTCTGGCTCTTTATATTCAATTAGCCAGAGAGAAAAGGACGCTGAGTGGTTGGAAATAAGAGTCACTGAGCCAAGTTCTAATTCTTGATCTGCCACTAGTAAGGTACATGACCTAAGACAAGCCACTTACCCTTTCTGAGCCTCAGTTCACTCATCTGTAATATAAGAGAATGGAGCTAAATGACTTTCAAAATCCTGCCCAAACCTATAATTATAAATATAGGCTTTACTTTCAAATTGTTTTTTTTCATTAAAATGATGACATCTAGAAATTTACTGAACAATGCGATTTTTCCTGTGAATCTATGCTTATGCTCCTTGGAGTTTGTATAGGGAAAATTTTTTCCTTCCTCTCTTATTACATACAAATTTCTGGTCCCCAGTTGTGTAGGTTTTTTTTCCCCCCACACTAACCCACTAACCAATTCTCTAACACCAGTCAGGTGTCCCACAAAACTCAATTCTGACACAAACTGCCTAGTGTTAGTGCAGACCCCACAGGTTAAAAGAACAGTCCCACAAGACTACTCCCACTTCAGTTACCAAGCACAGGTGGTGGGTCCCTAGGTTACTTACAACTTCTGCTGGATTTGACTACAAGTTGTCTGTTCCCATGACCCCTCCTCAGGTTTGATCACTGACCTGCTCACAGAACTTAGGAAAATAGTGTACTTACTACATTGTTGGCTTATCATAAAATGATACAACTAAGAAATAGCCAAATGGAAGAGATGTCCAGGGCAAGGTATGAGGGAAACAGCATGGCGCTTCCATGCCCTCGTACCTTGGGCATGCTACCTTCTCAATGCCTTCATCTGTTCATCAGTTCAACCCCACAGTTCAGGAATTTTTATGGAGGCTTAATCACATGGTTGTGAACAATTATTAACACAATCTCCAGCCCCTTTCCTCTTCCTGGAGGATGAGGAGTGGGGCTGAAATTTCCAAGCTTGCGAACTTGCCACTGTGTGCTTACACTAGCAGCACTGCACAAACAACTTGGTAAGGTTTCATAACTTTGGTATATCAGTGTCTCACAGCTGCCTTTATGTCAATGTGTGGCAGTATCTTCTGAGTGGCATTCATTATTGTTGTTGCATGTTTTTGTGTGCTGTCATGAGAACGTCAGAGCTTGAATTGAAGCAATGAATAAACATGAAATTTCTTGTTAAATTTGGCAAAAATGAAATGAGATCAGGGACATGTTAGTCCAAGTTTATGGGGATAATGCCAGGAAGAAAATGGCAGTGTACAGTGGATTGAATATTTTTCTGAGGAGAGAAAGCATCACTGATGAAGAGAGGTCAGAGCAGCCAGTAGCAAGCAAAACTGATGAAAACATTGCAAAAATTTGTCAAATTGTGCATCAAAATCATTGGTTGACTGTGAGAAACATAGCAGACCAAAAAAACATCAATAGAGAAACAGTTAGGAAAATCTTAACTGAAAATCTTGGCACGAGAAAGGTGTGTGCAAAAATGGTCCCAAAGGAACTCTTGTATCACAAAAATGCACCAGCTCACACAGCACTGTCTGTGAGGGAGTTTTTAATCAATATATAAATCCCTGTATTGGAACACCACCCCCCCCACAACTGATCTGGCCCTTTGACTTTTTTCTTTACCCAAAGATAAAGGAAATATTGAAAGAAAGACATTTTGATGACATTCAGGACTTCAAGAGTAATGTGACAATAGCTCTGATGGCCATTCCAGAAAAAGAGTTCTGAAATTGCTCTGGTGGATGAGTTGCTGGCGTCGGTGCATAGCTTCCCAAGGGAAGTACTTCAAATACCGTAGTCATATTCAGAAATGAGGTATGTAGCACTTTTTCTATTATGAGTTTGTGAACTTTATCAGTCCTCATAGCTTGGTCTTTTGGTGACCTGCCCCCATCCAGGAGTTCACTAAGAATCACCATAGTAGATCAAAAGGTGATCCTGTTATCCAGGAAATTCCAAGAGATTAGGGTCTTTGTATTAGAAAACAGGATCAAAGGCTGTATACTAGATCAAAAGATGTACCCAGCACCCCCTATTTCTCCAGAAACTTATAAGGGCTTTAGGAGCTCTGTGCCAGAGACTAGGGTCAGAGAATATATACATATAGGAGAGGGTCTTGACTGTTGACATCCTTAGAGTTTGGTAATATATATAAAATATATATGATATGTATGTATATATTATTATTATTGTTATATCTCAAGTAGATTAAAGAAGTTCATGATTTTAAAAATGTCTTCAGTGGGGAACTATGATCAGGTAAACCTGAAGGCCTTTGTTCTTCCTTTCTTGCAAACAAGATTCTCTACAGCTTTGTAACTATTTAAGATAAATACCAATCGATCAAGGACCATGCAAGATAAATACAAACCTAGGATCTCCCCAAATTGTGAGCCCATGAACAAAGGGCTGTATCTTATTCACCATTATATTGCCAGTAGTACTTAGCACAGTGTGCTGCACACAGTGAGGATACAACAATAACGGTTAAATTGAATTAAACTCAATTTGGGAGATTTGCTTGACTTAGCATTAATTTAGTTGGTGATGTGTATTGTGACCCCAACATTGGGTGGCACCCTGCCTGAGAAATGATATAAAGGAGAAGGTCTTGACTGTTGCATTCTTAAAGTTTGGTAATCAATTTAGTGAAGAGGAAATTCATGTCTGATGCAGTATTTACCAAACATGTGGTTTGTGTTCATCTTTTCATTAAAAAAAAGTCCACCAAAAGGGAAATCAAAACCTTGGTAAGGTTGTTGAAAATTATAGGAAAGAATACAAACCCACCAAATCAGGTGGAACATCTAAATGTGCCCATGTGATAGAGGGCTCAAGACTCATGCCCCAGTGTGTGAGAGTGACAGGTCAAGTTCCAGGACATTTCTGCTCTTTAAGACAAGCAGGGCAACCCCTTTGGGTCCCCTCCCACTGTGGGAGCTTTTCTGTCCTCTCAATAAATTCTGCTTTCTCAAAAAAAAAAAAAAAAGACAACCCCAAATGATGTACTTCCTCCACCATCCAACATTAATAAGATTAAAGGGGCTATGACTTATTAGTAAGTGCTAATAATAACCAGTGAAAAAAATCTGACACTATCCATAGAGACATAAAACCTTAGCATATTGGGCATATTCCAACAGAAAATTTTGCTTAGTCAAAACCTCTGAAAATAAAAAACGAGATTAAATAATTTTGGAAATGGTAGACGTATCTCATTCAAATGAAAAAGAATTGACTGTAAATCCACATTTTTTCAGTGAAAATTGGAGTTTATTAGTATAATTCATCAAATTAGGAAGCAAAGTTGATTAGAGTGATTTGATTGAGACTGCATTGATTAAGGACATAAATACAAACTATAAATTTAATCAGGGAAAAACATTATTCCACATGGGAAAATGCTGGGTTGACATTTAGAAGATACTTGCTTTTTATAATAGCTCTCATTTAATATCCAGAATTATGAAAATTTACCAAACTTTGACTTGAACATAACATTTGGAAAAAAAATCTCATCTTAACAGTGTCTAAGGAAGAATGCTAGTAGTTTCTTAGGAAAATAAAAATAGGCGAAGTGAAAGCAGAACAATACTCTTGGGTACTTGCTCAAGTTAGATATTTAATTTGAATAATTCAGGCAAGAATCACCCCAATTGATCTCAATAATACTGTGGTTCTTCCTCCTTTCAGCACCTCCACATGTGCAGATATAGCCTTTATGGATGAAGGAATATGAAGCATTTGTTTTTAGAAAATAAAATGCTGCCCTTTCACTCAAAACATTTTCCCCTGGAGGGCCTCTACAGATCAAACATATTCTTTTTCACAATTGAGCCAATCCTTGCAAAAGCTGTGACCACTGTTTTTGATTTATTTTGGCCTGTGATGAAAGGCAAGCACTTTTAAAACGATTCTACCAATGGCTCTCACAAGGGAGAGCACCCCGGGTGGAAACGCAAAAAACATCTTGAAGAATGGAAAGGTGCAAATATATTCTCTGTTAAAATGCACTGTCTGTTGGAATTCTATCATTTGAAAACATTTACAATGCCTTGATGAATTTTAAAATATTTACAGCCGTTATGTGCCTAACTGAACTATATAGTCACTGCTTCCAGTTTGGGCTGGAAATTATTCCCATGAAGGCAGAGACTTGATCCTTACTATCATCCATACAGCTGTCACATACTGCCAGCAGGCCTGTCCAAATATATCCTTTATATGACCACTCCTGCTTCCACCTTCGCCCAGGACAATAACACCTCTGATTGAAAACTGCAGAGGCTCCAAAAGTATCTTTCTACGTCCATACTTTCTCCCCTTTAAAGTTCAACTTTCCTGTAAAAGCCAGGTTTTCAAACTTAAATAATTTCTCATCACTCTCCAATGGCTTCTCATCACACTTGCAACAAAATTCAGTCTTACAAGTTCTGCATGATCTTGCCTCTGCCTCTCAGATTTCATTTCCACTCTCCTCGTTTCCTCTGTTCTACACATCTGGCCTTCTTTCTGTTTCTCAAAACACACCAAGAAAATTTCTTCCTCAAGATCTTTGCTATTCCCTCAGCCCATCAAAGGAGGATCCCTATTCCAGCAAGAATTCACCTGGCTCATGTCCTCACTTCCATAGATTTCTGTTCAAAGGGACCTCCTCAGAGAAGTGTTTCTCAACCTCTCTGGTGCTCTCTAGTCCCTTAAACTGATTTATTTTTCTTTAAATCGCATACCACTGCTTGAGAGATAATGTATTCATTTGTTTTATTGTCTGTCTCTTAAATAGGATAAAAGCCCCTTGAGGGCAGGAATTTTATCTGTTCAATATATTCACTTCACAAAGTAGAGTTTGAAAAAAATATTTTCAAAAAATGAATGAATGATTGTAGCTCTATGATTTCCTCAATGCTTGTATGGATGTTTCCTGACTTACAATGGTTCAATTAAGAATTTTTTGACTTTAAGATGGTGTGAAAGCCATATGTGTTTAGTAGAAACTGTACTTTGATTACCCATACAACTATTCTATTTTTCACATTCAGTACTCAATAAATTACATGAGATATTTAACACTTTATCATAAAATTGGCTTTGTATTAGATGAGTTTTCCTAATTGCAGGCTAATGTGAGTTTTCTTAGCACATTTAAGGTAGGCTAGACTAGGCTAATGATGCTCTATAGGTTAGGTGTATTAAATATGTTTCAACTTATGATGGGTTTATCAGAACATAACCCTAGTATAAGTTGAGGAGCATCTGTATTCATTTGCTGGGGCTACCTTGGCAAAGTACCACAAATTGGGTGGCTTAAACAACAGAAACTTATTGTCTCATGGTTCTGAAGGCTAGAAGTCCAAGATCAAGGTGCCAACAGGGTTGTTTCTTAAGGACTGTGAGAGAAAAATCCATTTCTTGCTGCTCTCTTAGCTTCTGTGGTTTGGCATTTCTTAGCTAATAGAATTATCATTTCCATCTCTGCTTTCCTTTGTCACAAGGCTTTCTCCCTGTGTCCATGTTTCTGTGTCCCAATTTTCCATTTTTATAAGGAGGCCAGTCATATTGAATTGCAGTCCATTCTACTGCAAAATTACTTCTTAGTTTGATTACATCTGCCTCACCTCTATTTTTAAATAATGTCTATTCTGAGGTACCGTGGATTAGGTCTTCAACATGAATTTGAGGGGTAACTAGGATTCTCTAAAGAAACAGAACCAATAGTATACACACACACACACACACACAGACACACACACACACACATATATATGTCACATAATAAACATCCTCATATATATGTTATATGAGGAGTACATATATGTTATATAACATATATAACATATATGTAACATACACATGTGTAACATGTATATGAGGAGGCTTATTATGTGAATTGATTTATGTAATTAGTGAGGCTGAGAAGTCCAATGTCCAATGATATGCTATCTGCAAACTGAAGAACCAGGAAAGCCAGTAGTGTAATTCATACTGAATCTGAAGGCTTGAGAACAGAAGAGCTGATAATTTCCACTCCAAGGTCAAAGACCTGAGAACTGGAGTTTGTATGTGGGAGTGAGGGATATATTAGAACTGTAGTCCAAAAGCCAGGAAACCAGAACTCTGATGTTTGAGGGCAGGAGAAAATGGATGCCCCCTCACCCTTTTTCAGCCTTTTTATTCTATTTGGGTCCTCCAAGAATTGGATGGTGCCCAACCACATTGGTGAGAAAAGATCTTCATTCCATCTACTGATTCAAATACAAATCTCTTCCGGAAACACCCTCACAGATACACAGAAACAAAGTATTACTGGCTATCTGAGCATCCCTTAGCTCAGTCAAGTTGACACATAAGATGAACCATCACAAGGGGACACAATTTAACCCTTAACTATGCCACTTACTAGTAAGTATTGTAATCTGGCATGGGAATCTAACTATCTGATAATTAACCTTTGCTTTGCAAATGAACTTTGTAGACAGCCTATGGGTGAGCTGGGTGAGTATGGGTGATACTTATACTTCAGTATTTTCAGCATATCTGCTGTCTGGAGAAGATTGGTTTCTCTTCTGACAATAGTTGTTTACCAACCATGGTGACAGAATTACCCTGCTCCAGTCTCACTTAGATACAGAGATCTCTATGAATAGGTATGCACATTTATAAGATGGTTGGTCCATCAGTGACCTTGGAAGAAGGCACTGATAAAAGTCTGTTGCAAATTGACCCAAAAGCTGGGCTTCAGTGACAAGTTCTAATATAGCACAATAATAGCTTATAATACATAGTATATTTGCCCACCTGGGGCTAATTCATACAAAGTGTGTAGTACAATTGCATAGTGCATATCAAGTACATGTTACCATTATATACAGTTTATAAAGGGCCTTCAACAAACTTAATGTGTTTATTCTAAGGATTTGCTTTGGTGTTCATTGATGCCTTTATTTGTCACACAGATATGAGCTAAATGTGAGTGTCTTGAGGATAGAGACTGAATGTTATTCATGTTTGAAACTCTAGCACATGATGAGTATTTAATACAAAACTTTAAATTGAATAGTTATGTCTAAATAGGTTAGCTAATTAGCTAGTTAAAGATGGTAGCAACAAGGTACTGTCAATTATCATCTGACCACCCACTTGTGGTCTGCTCTACAACTACCCCAACAATTTCAGTGACTTCCTAGAATAGTGTCTGGCCTATTGTAGGCACTCAAAAACTTGTGAAGTAAATTGAATGAATAAACATATTTTTATAAAGAGGTAGAGGTAAAGGTAAGTTACATTAAATGCATGTATCTGCATAAAATTGTATAAATATACCATGGATATTTTGGAAAGACAGTTCAAAAGCATGCCTTCTTGATAGTGCAACAACTATGGAACACTAAAAGTCTACCTATCATTGTGAACTCTGAAAAATAGCTAAAAAACTCTTTTTCTCCCAACATGAATTATTAATAGTCCACAATTTTTAAGGCAAAGACTACTGATCTTTTTTAAGCCCTTTATTTATTTATTTTTTAATATATTTTATTTTTAAGATATGGAGTACAATTCAGGATAAGGTATACAAGTGGACATTGTACAGGTAAAGTTTGTGCCTCCCTTTGGTCCCCACTTTGCCTGGTTTGAGATCAGCTACTGTTAGGGATATTGTGCTCACTCCCTCCCACTTCTCCAGGAGTATCCTGCTACTGCCAACCCTTTCTTTTTAAGCCCTTTATTTTTAACCTATATCTCTATATTTAAAGTGAGTTTCTTTTTTTTTAAAACCAATATGGCAATCTCTTTCTTTTCATTGGGAGTTGAGAGCATTTAAGTTTCATGTTTGTTTGTTTTTTGAAAGGACAGAAAAGCTCCCACAGTGGGAAGGGACCTGAGGGGCTTGCCTTAGTGTAATTTTTAATATAGTTAGATTTAAACATGTCATTTTAATCTTTGCTCTTTTTCTTCATTGTTCCTTTGTTCGTTTTTTCTGCCTGCTTTTGGATTGAGCATTTTTTATTCGATTTTCCATATTTTAATTAGTTTTATCCCTTTAAAAAATAGCGATTTCTCTAAGGTATAAATTGACACTCTTTATCAAGTTCTACATTTAAATAATATCATGATAATTGTTGAATAGTGTGAGAGCCTTGCAAAAGTATACTTCCAAACTCCTCCCTCCCATCTTTTGTACTATTGTTGTTGTACATTTTACTTTTACATATAAGCTCCACTTATATATTGATACTGTGGAGCAGTATCAATATATTGAAATTGAAACAGCCAAAGGGTTGTTTTCAGCACCAGTCCTTTTCTTCCAGTTTTTAGCTCATCCCTGCATACCTGTGTAACACTGATATACTTATTCCTCCTCCAGTGGTAAACTGCTGTTACTTGTCACTTGGTGCTTGCAAGGTTGATGTTGGAGGACAGAAGTGTTTGCTACTGTCCTGGCCAAGTTTCCTAATCAAAGCCTGCGTCTCAAAGGTTTGGCTTTCTCATCATCCATGTCTACCTTCATTATGATAGACGCAATTCATGTTGTATCTGTGGCAGCTCTTGTATGTGAGAGTGATTCTCACTTAGGAAAGCAGTAGGAGACCCCTGATGATAATTGTTATGGCATCCTGGACCCAGGACTCTTTTTTTATTATTCCAACTGGGGTAGAGCTTTTGTTTGTTTGTTTGTTCCTTCTAATGGATCTGTACCTGTGCATTGGAGGAAACAGGGTTTGTGCCCTTCTCCCAGTGGCTTAAGGCTTTGCTCCATATAAGAATAGGTTCTGGGTAGGAAGACAAAGCTTGTGCATTTCTACAGTGGCAACTTATCCCTTTCTGCAGACCTGCACCACTGAGGATACACTCTTTGGTTCCCCACTCTGCATCTTATCTATCAGCAGCAGTGGAAGGCTGTGGAAAATACCTTGTGAGTGAAAGTAGAATCTTTTTGTTTTGGGGGCTCATAAGAGTTCTGTATTATCATGCTAGCCCATACTTTAGCTTTTTTTAGAATTTAGCAGATTTCTTCTTATTTGCTTATATGGTGGCTTCTTCCTTCCATGCTGGGTCAGTCTACACAAGCTATCTCTTCTTGTAGGTAGGCTCTGCTACCTTTTTGCTCATCTTTGCAATTTAAGCTAATTGGTTGCAATGTCAGCTATCCATGGGCTTCAAACAAGTTATGATTTTGAAGTCTATCTGGCATTTCTTTGTTGTTAGGTGGGAGTGATGCTCTTTTGAGTTTTCTAACTCCTAATCAGAAACAGAACTCCTCTACATCCTTTATTTTACAGAAACACAGCACAATCATGCAACTCAATCATGCCACCCATCTGAAAGTGACAAATATAGGCCAGGCGTGGTGGCTAATGCCTGTAATCCCAGCACTTTGAGAGCCTAAGACAGGAGGATCACTTGCCAGGAGTTTGAGGCCAACCTGGGCAACATAATGAGACCTCATCTCTACAAAAAAAAAAAAAAAAAAGTTGCACATGATGGCACATGCCTGTAGTTCCAGCAACTTAGGAGACTGAGGCAGAAGGATCACCTGAGCCCAGGAGATTGAGGCTGTGATGAGCCATGATCATGCCACTGCTCCAGCCTGGGTGACAGAGTGAAACTCGACTCAGAAAAAAAGAAAAGAAAAAGAAGTGACAAAACTAAAACTAGAACTCATGTCTTCTGCTTCTTAGTAAGGCTTTTGCAATTATTCCAACACACCCAGGACCATTCCCTTCCACCCCTCTGAGTTCTCTCTCTTTCTCTTTGATTCACATCTCATATTTCAAAATCAAATTTCCTCCAAGATCAAGTCCTTGGCCTCTCTGCCTTTTCTCTCTGGGACAGTTTAGTCATTTTCAAGACCTCAGTTATCATCTCCATACTGATTGTCTAAAACATCCATTTCAATTTTTATTTCTAATTCAGATACTGTCTTTTACCTGCTAATTAAATAGCTCTAGATGGATGTAATTTCATTCTCTTAAGTTTAACAAACACTAAACCAAATATTTAACCTCTTAATTTCCTTGCCTTTCTCCCCCTTACCACTTCCAAATCGGTACTTTGTTAACTTCTATTCTTCTGTTGGGTTACCCCTTCTTCTCTTGGTCCTTTTGCAATTTAGGATTCATCTTTTATAATTGTCTGCTTAGCATCTTAAGTGTTTCCATGGCTTCCATTCTTTCTCCCATTCAACTCCTGTTACGTTATCTTTCTCTCCCTTTACCCAGTTGCCAACACCCACAATATATAAATTTTCCTGAAATATAGCTTATATCTCATCGCTTCTTGGTTTAAGAATGCTCAATAGCTCAATATCATTTTGTGGATAAAATCCAAATACTTCACATTTCAGAAGTCAGGGCCATCCATCAACTCAATATCAGTGCTATCAACCTAGCATCACTTTTTACTATGCTTCTTGGAGTCACTTTAAAGGCTACTTTTCTGAATTCTTCCCCACCACTAATGTCCCACCTCACATACACACATTATATGGGGGCACTTAAATGTTTAGAGAATTATTGCTGACTCACTCAATAACTGAAAACAAATATCTCCAATTATTCAATTTACTATGTGTATATAGACACAGGTATAATGAAGTTTTCTTTTATTGGACCAGCACAGTGATTACTGTATAATTCTTTGTTATAGAAATAAGCTAAAAGAGAGTAGTTAGTACTGAAAAAAATATACCACAGGAAAGGTCATCTTGCCTTTAAATCAGGAACAATTTAGGTTTTGATCCCTACTTTTATTTGATAGCTGATTTAGTAAGACATCTTTTTTCTTAAATAAATTTTTTATTTTAAACATGTGGGGTACAATTCAGGGTTAGGCTTACAGATGTGCATTATGCAGGTACTCTTGTTGATGAGGTGTGCCCCCCTTCCCCTGGCAGTTTTCCACTACTGCCACTAAGACTTCTTTTAAACATACCACCACGTTGTTTTAAATGAAAAATAGATGAGGGAAATTATTCCCAAATGGAAGAACCTTCTTCTTCTTCTTCTTCTTCTTCTTCTTCTTATTATTATTATTTCGGTCATTTAGATGAAGGCTATGCACCAAGAAGGAGAATGTCAAAGATTATTTAAAACCTGTCAAAAAAAATTACTGGCTGTTTGAGACTTTGGTTTTCTGGATGACTTAGAGCTAGGGCACAGGGCCTAGTGGTAAATCTTGGCTTGTTTGATAACTTGATTCTTTATATATTATTCCAGATGTCCACTCCTTGAATTACTTTATATAGGAAGGGATGGAGAGAAAAAGCAGTGATGAAACTAGATGGGATTGTTTAGATAGAAAGAATTCCATTTAAGTGTAATTCCCCTGATAGCATTAATTTGGTAAAAACCTTAGTACATGACCTGTTCCTAACCTTATATTGAGCAGTCAAAGATAGCTTTTTAAAAAAGCATTGTCAATTCTAAGCTGCAATAGCCTCTTGTTTGCCACTAACAATGGTACCTCATATCCTGTGTGCAAAGTAACTAATAAGGGCCTGATTGAAGTTTTGACTTCTATTCCTCTAGCCATGGTGGAGTCCCCTGAGGATGAGTAGGAAATGCCACTAGACTTGAGCTGCTCTGTGCCTGATTTCTGAATTCTTACCCTTACAGCACTATTGCTGCTTGGATTACAATAATGTTTGTGTATGTCAGCGCTTGTCCTCAATAATGCTCAGGCATTACACAGAAAAGGCACGTGGAAGTTCACCTTAATTATTGCAGGACTGTGCTAGCAAACACTGGTGATTCATTTATTTTCTGCTCCTTTTAATTTTTTTTCCTTCCATCTGTTCCTTCATTCCTTTCTTTTTTCCTTCCTTGCTTTCTCTCTCTCTTTCTTCCTTCCTTCTTCCTCCTCCTTCCTTTCTTCCTCTCTCCCTTCCAAGAAGAGGTATTTTTAAAATTGTACGTTTTGCCTTAAATCAGCTGCCTCACTCGTGATGAAAAGTGTATTATTTTTCCTCTTGGTTGCCTTCATTCTTTCCTCTAGTAAGACTTCTTAAGAGAGTGTGAGGATGGTCAGATGAAGAAGAAAGGGGGAGTAGAGGAGAAAGGAAATGAGGGAATGCAGATGGTAACACAGAGGTTAATTGAGAGAAGTAACAGCCAAATATGAGACAAGAAAAGCAAATTGAAGTTGTAAAGAAAGAAATTGAAATGATAAATGAGTGAAAGACTTCATCCAATGATTTATGTTGAAACCCCTTAATATCCTAAGACTTCAGTTTGGTTTTCTATAAAATGGGAATGCTATTTCTTCTTGGCAATACACTCTTGACATCTTAGTGTCATAGTCATTCTTTACTAGCAATTATTAAGCTTCCTAAAACACACACACACACACACACACACACACACACACACACACACACACCAGATTTCTAATGAATTCCAGGATCAGTTATTTTCTCTCTGTTTTATAGCTGTAGTATATATTGAAAAATATTGATTATTCAAAAATCACCCTGGGCCTTTCTAGCTAATTTTTAATAATGCATTTCTCTCTTTTGCCTCTTAGGTTACAAATTTAATAAATAGACAATTCTTAACAATTGTGCCCTTTGCCATTTAACTTTAGGTTGCATGTACATACTAAAAAAATATATGTAAAGCCTTTTAGAGTCATTTACCTTTTGGAAAATTATTAACATATTAAAAGTCAGTCATTTTATTTCCCTTTAAAAGCCAACCTGAAAGGATGAGGTTTGGGTCATCTACCTGCAGATCAGCCTTCTGATTTTGTGAACTAATATTTTAATTTTGTCTTTATAACTGTAGTCCAATCTTGTCTCACTTATTTTGCTAAGAAGATAATTCTTTAAGCTCTAATAAGGACCCATTTTTGTGGTTCAGCTCTAGAACCTTGTCTTTCCTTCTTATTGTCTTATGTCAGGTGAAATAAGATTTTAAAAGAGGGATGAGTTATTCTTGTAAAGCTGCTTTTCTGTTAATATATTCCATATTCAACCTCTTGGCCCATTTGTTACTACATTTCATATTACTTCATTACTGTACATTCTGTTATTGATTTTGATTAAATCTATTTGGAAGTCAATATTCACAATAGTAAAAACAGAGGGTATGCTAGACTATTATATACAGTACATTTATCCTCTTCTGTCATACCCCTGAATGTGCATTAAAGATCTGAGCGTCTTCTCTGCTCAGTAAATCTCATCACAAGGTCTTTTCAAAACAAGAAATCACATCCAGCTCATTACTTACTGGGACATTCTAAGTAAGTTGAGCTGGAAGATGTTGAGTGGTTATAAAGTGTTAAAACAATTCTCAGTCCTCAAATTGTCCTCCCCTCCCCCCGGTTCTCTCACCAGCTGGTTGAGAGTTTCAGTTTATTATACCTACTACGTGCTGGAAGTTCTCTGTTTATGAGAGAGCTCCTTTGCTGGCCTTGCTGTTCCTTAGGCAGAGGGAGGCTTCAACAGTGACTGGGAAAGTAACACCTTTGCTATTAGCATCAGCTTTGTGAGGGAATAAGTACAGGACCAAAAAATGTAGCGTTTTTCCAGCCAGCTGCAATCAGTCAGCTGTGATTAAGACAGCGTAATTCACCAATAGTGAAAATAGCCAATCAGCTGGAAACAGACTTCCAAAGCTTTCAAAACACAGTCACCTGCCAGTGAGCAGCTACCACTCACCATCTATTGTTGCTAAAGAGAACAAAGATCAAGTGTGGGCAAATGCTTTTAAAAAGCTGAAAATGACTCCTCCTCCTCCTCCCCCTCATTTCTGGTTCCAACTTTGGTCATTCTATAATAAAAAATTGTGGTCATAGTAACTTCTCAAGTGGATAAACAAGTACCCCTTTAAAAATTAAATCCTACGTTTGATAGGATTTAAAAATTAAATACTGTGTTTGATATTTGGATCATCATTTTTGTTCTAGTTGTGATTTTTAAAATATATTACACTAAAATGTTATTTATCTTGATTGCTGAGATATTTTGACATCACCTTAAATTTTCAACCTACTTGGTAAGTACTTGCTTTGCCTCAACCTCATCCTAGCCCTGTATATTAAACGTTATTATATGCTCACTTTTTCATAGTGAGGCAATGTTGCAGCCATTTCATAGATGATAAACTGAGCTCATTAAGGTCAAAAAGTCTTGTCTGAGTACATTAATCCACATCATGGCGGAAATAGTCTAGAACTCTGATTTTCTGAGTCCTGTTCTGGTATTTTTTCATTTTAGAAATTCCATATCATCCCACCTGGCACAAAATTAATCTAATCATCACAACTCACATCCATCTAGCCCTTTACACATAAAGCTCATGTTCACACTTAATCCTTAAGACAAATAAATATAGCTATTATAATATTCCCTGTTTATAAAATAAAAATTAGAGGGCCACAGAAGTTAAATAACTTGATGTTAAGAACACACAAAGAATAAACAGCTGACTCTGAATATAAACCCAGGTTTTCTGAGTCTGAATCTTATGCCCTCTTATCTTGAATAGGGAGAGATTTTTAAACAAAACACAAAAGGTGTTGAATAGAGAATAAATTTGACCATCTTAAAGTTAACATCTTAGTAAGTGAAACTTAAACAAAAATAAAAAGACGAGTTACAAACAAAAAGAAAATCTTTCCAATATATATAACCAACGAGAGACTGGTATAAAGGAAATATGTAAAGAAACTTGTAAGGAAATAAACAAAATGAATAATGAAAAAAATCAGATAAAGATATAAATAAGTATATGAATAAAAGCTCAACATCATAAGTTATCAGAGAAATGAAAATTATATCCAAAATGAGATAACCTTTTATACTTACTCAGTTTGAGAAATATTAAGATGCCCAACAAAATCTCCAGAGTTAGAGAGAAAATGGATGTACAGGAATAATTATACAGCACTGGTGGGAGTAAAATATGATGAAACCACTTTGGAAAGCAGTTTGGCATTATATCCTGAAACTGATCTCATATATATATGAGTTTATATATATATATAAACTCAGAAACTTCACTCAAGATACACTCTTGCATAATAGGAGTCATGTACACAAATTACTCACATACATGCATATACATGAATGCACAACTTTAGGGAATCATTTATTATTTTAGTCAACATTGTTCATTGAGCATCTACTATAAATCAAGCTTTGTTAACTCTTTTTAAATTATAAAAATAAACAAAATATAGATTCTTCTACGAGGAGTATATAATACGGTCTGAAAAAGACATATACACAATACTTGCAGTGCAATGTATTTTGCCTGAGTTATAAGCAAAGTGCTTTGAAAGCCTAGAAAACAACAACAACAAAAAGCAACTCTAAAAGAGATAGCTTTTGAGCAGGAATTTGAATCAAAAAGTGAAAAAAGTAGCTGGAACTAGTGAGGCGGTCCAAAACGCCATTGCAAGGGTTTGCACTTGGCCTGGATAACTGGTTAGGACCAGGATGATGGGTAGGATGGACATTTCTCATTTGAGAGGGCAAGAAGAGGGGCAGAGGTGATTGAGGCCATGAAGCACAAGCCTGAATGGGGAAGTCAGAGACACATGAGTAGTGTGATTGGATGGGCTAAGTCAAGGAGACCACAGATCTTAAAACAGGACTCTCGACGTGATGTGATAAAGAAAGGACAGCATTTTAGGTTTTTGAGTAAAGGATATATAAAGTTTTGTTTTCAGGTCTTTGCTAGGTGAACGGTTTCTTTCAGAGGATCTTACTGCCCATGAGGCTGTCCAAGCTGTGTAAGTGGAAGTCGACAGGGTTTTGTTTTGCTACCTGTGAAAGGAAGAGAAATGACAGGGGTCTCTCATCAGAATCTAGCCTGGCTCTTGCCCTACTGTGTATGCTGGATTTGGAGAAGGGTTCATCCAGTTCACAGGAGGCAGAATGGGGTAGAAGAAAGAACACCAGGCTTTCAGGTTCTTGAAAAGAAGAGAGGCTTTACAGTCTCAAAAATGACAGACCATAAAATAGAGCAGATGAAGGAGAGGTGGAGGAGAACAAAGGCCATCACGGTGGCAGTAGCTGGATAATAATAATTATAACACTCAATTAATACCTTATACTTGCAGAACACTTTTGGCACTTTATCATTAAAAAATGATTTCACACTGGAGGGTCAATTTCACAGATGCTGAACCTGAATTTGATCCGAGAGCAGGATGGAAAAGAGGAGAAAGATTGGGCAGGCAATTGATAGAAAAGACAAAGGAGGCTTGATGATTAATTATGAAAGCACGGATATAAGGAGGTGCCCCAATTTGTTAAGAATTAAACTGAGGCCATGTAATTTAATGTGATGCTCTCTTATTTCATTAAGGAAAGACCTGGGTAGGTCAGAGGGCACTGATTCTAGAAGCATGGAATTTTAGAACCTTTGATATTCTCTTCCAAATCCCTCTTATGACCCTACAGTACTTTGTACACTTATATTTCAGTGCCTATTTGTAGAAAACATACAGCAATGCATTTGCCTTTTAATTCCTTGGAGTATTTTATAAACCTGGGCAATGCAGTCCTGCTTAAAATTGACAGTTATAGATGGTTTCATCCTTAGACTATGTCTTCCATGACCTCAATTACTGCATTAAAATATTGTTAGCAAATTAAGATTCAAATAGCATTTATTACACAAGATCAAGTTCACTTTACAAGTAATTTACATATTGTCACTGACTCTATGCCAATTGCTTACAATTTTGACATTGTTTGTGGGAGAGTGGCCAGCACTAATGCACAAAATTGAGACATAATTTATTATGATACTCTCTTTCTCTCTGCGGTGGGATATTTAGGAAAATAGTGCAATATAACAGAAGTCATTGCACATAATCAGCATGGCTCTTTGGATTATCTGAAGTTAGGAAATGGCAATTCAGTAATGGTTCTACCTGTTCAGATTTGGAACAGACAAAGTCAAGTGCCATGATGAGTTCTGGGATATAAGAAGGAAGAGAAGAGGATTTCTAGTTGATAATTTGAACTATTCTCTTAAATCACATTTTACCTCCATCCATCTTTCTTGATTTTATCTCTCTATGCAATACTCTGGATAGCATAATGATTAAGAGCAAAGGTATTGAATCGGATTGTTGACTCAAGTCCTGGTTCTGCTACATTTTAGCAGTATGACCTTGGGCAACTCATTTAACCTTTCCGTGTCTCAATTTTCTCATATGTAAAATAGGAACAGTCATACTGCTTATCTCATAGGGTTGTTGTGAGGATTAAGTAAATAATAAAACTGTGCGACACTCGCAGTCAGCACCACAAAAGCCTTAGCTATTCATAAGTCTTTCTGTTATATGTTTCTATATCCCCTTTCACCTTTTTTTCTGTTATATTACTGACATTAAATCATATTTTTTTCCTAACATGACTGCCAATCTTACTAATTCATAGCTTCTCTTTCTCAAAAGCAGAAACTCAACATACTTCTCTTTGATTCTGCTCTAGGATATATGTGGGTCATACTGGGAATTAGTACAATTTTGGGAATGAGTACACATTCCGTGCATGTAATTTTCAAAGGGGTCCCTTTTTCCTAATAGAGTAAGTTAAAATAAGCTTTTGGACATGGCAGAACTTGGGTCCTGAGAATTCCTGTCTTTTGCTTTCTACCCCATCATTGCCTCTTGAACTATTTGGTAGTTGCTCTGGGTTTCTTCACTGAGAATTGCTAGTAAACCTGAAATTATTTCAGTCTTTCTTATAGAGATGGCAGGTAAGAGTACTTCATACCTATATATCTAAGCCCCACAAAGTCCTCAGGGATTTCCAAACTCAAGAACCTGTATGACTTTCTTTTCCCTTCTATAATTCTCATTATAGAAGACATAATTACTCAAAAGCAGTAGTTCTTTAAGTCTGGTCCCAAGACCACCATCACCAGCATCATCAGGGAACTTGTTAGAAATGCAAATTCTTGGCCTTATCCTAGGCCTAAAGAATCCAAAACCATGGTGGTGAAGCAGGCATTTGTTTTTTGACAAGCTTTCCAGAGTGCTCCGATGCATGTTGAAGTTTGAGTAACACTGCTCAAAAGGGTCACTGTTTGTCTAGCTGTAGATCATTAATAGCAACAACTACTGCAGAAACAGTGAAGAAAAGCTTAGGAAGTCATTATGGCCAATTAAGAGCAACCTCAACAAACCATCATGAAATGACTGGTCTGTGCCAGGCACAGTGGTAGATGCTTTTAGATGTATTCATTTATTTAATATGAACCACAGTCTGTTAAAAAGATGGCATTATCCTAGTGTTGCCAAGGGAGAGAGCTGATGTGTTAGCCTTTAGCCAAGGTCACTAAGCAGGCAAGGTATAAAGCTAGAAATTTAATTCTAGTCGGACTGATTCCCCAATTCACACATCTTCCACTATTCCACTTGACTGCACAAACTTTTAAAATGTGCACTTTTCTTCTTTGTGCTTAACATAAAAGATTCCTGTTTCAGATACATATGTTATCTATTTATCAGAATGTCATTTGTTTGTGTGTATCTGTATGTAAGTGTTATAGCTAAATTCACCTCAATAGTGTAGATTAGCTATTTTGATATTTCATGTCAGCAAACATTGGTTGAGAGCCTACTGTGTGCCCACTATTGGAAGGGCACATACAAAGGTGCTCACACTGGTCAAGATCATTCCTGACCTCAAAATGATCACTCAACTATCTGCCTGGGATCCAAAATAATATGGCAAAAAGTAGGTTAAATTTAGCACAAATATTTAAGATAGGTGGCTATTAAATATATAGGATTTAAGATACTAACATAATTAGAAACTTCTCCATAGGTAATCATAGGAGCTAATGTTGAGATTACTTAACATTGCTGACTAATTTTTATGTTACTTAGCTTAAACCATGTTTTGAAACGAGGGAAAATAAGTATCAAAGTTAGAATATAGAGTTTCATCCACATATTTATAACACTATGTGTTCTCTCACATGTATTAAGGGTTTACTCTATGTCCTGCGCTTTCCCAGGTGCTGCATATGGTAAGAAAGAACTAGAAAATAGAGCGCCTACTCTTAAGAAGCTGGCAAAAGTATTCTGTCCTTAGGCTTGCCTTGCTGCTATCAAGATCAATCACTTGTTTTAAAATAAAATGTTCTGCTCTGCTTAAGGCTATTACTGGTGATTATACTCATATAAAAATGATTTGATTTCTCACCAGCATCTTTGAATTTCACTTGATATCTGGGAGTCCTAGCTTAGTTCCCATTTTTTTAAAACATCAAATTTGTAGCAGAAGCATAAAGTCTTACCTAATGTAATCAATCCTTGACATTTATTCATTCTGCAAAATGATGAGTTCTATGGGATGCAAAGAGGAAAAACAGTCTCCACACTCAGGGAAGTCTCAGTCAGGCACACAAAAAAATTATTACAATGAAAAAAGATACATACTACAAGTATGTGCAAATAATTAATGGTCATCAGGGTCAGAGCAATAGGTCTGTCTGGAAAATTGTTTTATGCATGTAGTGATAATTAAGGAGAGTCTTGAAGAATGAATAAAACTTTCTGGGTGGATATAAAGGAAAGGAATTCTCAACACAGGAAACAACATTTTCAAAGGTATGAATACATGAATCAGCATGGCATATTACGGAAACCATAATTTAGAGTTTTGGTGGATTTAGGGGGAAGAAGAAGGAACTTAAGGGAAAGAAACAGTTTTGAATAGCATGTTCAAACACTTGAAGCTCATTTATTTGATGAGAAAGGAGGATCCACTACAGCATGTTAACTAAGGCAGATGACTTTTAACTAGAGAGTTAGATCTGTGCATTGAGAAATTCTGTAAGTCTGCAATGTGAAGAATGACTTGGATTATAATTTGAGTCGATATTAAGAAATAGACAAAGAAAGACTTGGGAGAAAACTTCACAGGACTTAGTCATTAAAGATGTGAGGTAAAGGGTATTCAGTTCCTAAATGCACAAATCTGCTTCATTTAGGGGTATTTATTAGCCTACGTTTGGTCTTTATCTGTTAGAAATGGATACTCTCTGAATGAGTTGTGAATGTGACTACAAAGACCAACCTGTGGCTTGTTGCCCTATCAAAGCAAGAATTTGTGAGGACTGTTTCTCACTTGGAGGTTCACTTTTCTCAAAAGTTTTATAAAGTCTAACTACTACTCAGACTTTGAGGCAAAGTCTATGATATTACCTGGAGTCATTATATCCATATTTATTGATCACAAATCAATCAATCAAACACCAAATGACTGATCTAATTTTGCAGGCTTGTCGCTCATACAACCTACTTGTTCTGCTACTGCCAGGGTGGAGACAGAAACAAGTGATACACACTCAAATAAACTTAGTCGTAGATGGCATCTGCTCGTGGCCTTGGACTCCAAATTATCCCTGATTCCCCACTACCCCGTTGTAAGGCTTCTCTTCTAATCGCCTGAAATTCTTCGCTATTAACTCTCATGTCACTTCTACCATAATCTATCTATATGCTTAGATTATAAATGCCAAGAAGTTATCATCTTTGTCATAATCCTCTTTCTGTTATCAGGAAGAATACTGATTGGCCTGTCAGAAAGAACTTGGTGTAAAGCTAAAAATGCCCTATAATGAACCAATGACCTAATATGACTGAATTATCAATTGCTTCTGAAACATATTAGGTTTTATATCAGAAATTTTTATATCAGATATATTTGTTGAATATAAATTATTTGTATGTTATCAACACAAGAGAAATATTGAAATGGGAGCTTGGAAACCTTTGTCATATCCCAGTCTCACACTGACTAGCTGAGCAAGCTTGTGCAAATTATTTGCCTTTGCAAAATCTCAATTTCTTTATTGAGTGAGTTGGACCAGATGATCCTAATATTTTCATTTCTTACTCTATGACTTTATGATGCTGTGAAAAACAGTCTATGGATCCCCTAATGGAACACTATCCCTGGCTGGATAGCTTGCAACATCTTGAAATAAAATATCACCCCCTCAAAAAAAAAAAAGCTCAATAATTTTTCTGAGATTTTATTTTATTTTATAATCTTAAATGAGTGATAAGTCTATGAATTTAATAACTAACTTAAGTAAACAGAAAAAAAGATGACTGAAGAAGATATTAGCATTCTGAAAGAATACTTTTGTTCTATCCAGTTTTATCACACTGAACTATGTTTTTCTAAGAAAAGTGGTATGATATATATCCTAGGATTGAACATGTATATAGAAAAGAGTAAAGTGAAGTTTTGTGTTCCTCATATATTTTTGTTTTATTTTAAGTGAAACCTGCTGGAAGCTGGATGTTGGTAACAACATGTCAAAAACATGGTTCAAGTCCTTACCTAGGCAAGATAAAATAGACACTGAAGCAACCAAGGTAGCAAACTCATACAAAGTACAAATACTTCAAGGTTCAACTATATTAAAATCAACATTATACTACCTATCACCATATACAAAAATCAACTCTAAATGAATCAAAGACCTAAATGTAAAGCCTCAAACTATAACAATCTTAGAAAGCACAGGAGACTCCCTTACAGAAATCAGAGTAGGCAACCAATTCCTGATCAAAACCCCAGGTGTTCATGCCATAAGCGATAAGATAGACGAGTGGGAACTCATTAAACTGAAAAGCTTCTGCAAAGCAAAAGAAACCATTAAGAGCGTAGAGAGACAGCTCACAGAATGGGAAAAATATTTGCCAACTATATACCTGACAAAGGCCTAACATCCAGGATCTACAAGGAACTCACACATGTTGAAAGGAAAAAACAAAACAAAACAAAACAAAAAAAACAGCCCCATTACAAAGTGGGCAAAAGACATGAATAGACACTTCTCTAAAGAACATATACAGGCAGCCAACAGACACATGAAAAAGTGCTCAGCCTCACTAATCATCAGAGAAATGTAAATTAAAACCACATTAAGAAACCACCTAAACCCAGTAAGAATGGCCATCATTAATAAAACAAACAACAACAGATGCTGATGAGGATGAGGAGAAAAGGGAATCCATTTACACTGCTGGTGGGAATGCAAACTAGTTCAATCTCTATGAAAAACAGTGTGGCGATTCCTAAAAGAACTAGAAAATTGACCTTCCATATGACCTGACAATCCCCCTACTGGGAGTATGCCCAGAGGAATTCAAATCATTCTACAGAAAGGATTTCTGCACACACATGTTTATTGCAGCACTATTCACAATAGCAAAAAACATGAAACCAACCGTGCTGTCTGGATAAAAAAAAAAGTGTGGTACATATACACAATGGAATATTACACAGCCATAAAGAAGGACAAACATACAGACTTTGCAGCAACTTGGATGGATTCAGAGTCTATAATACTCAGTGATCTACTACAGAAACAAGGAACAGAGTACCACATATTCTCACTCATAAGTGGACCCTGAACATTTACCATAATACTGTAAGATAGGGATTGGCAGTAGCAGGATACTGCCAGGGTTGGGGGTGGGGAGGATACTACATCAATAAGGCAAAATGGGAACCAAAGGGAGGCCCAAACTTTACCTGAACAATGTCTACTTGTATACCTAATCCTGAATTGTACCCCACATCTTTAAAATAAAGTAAAATAAAATAAAAACAACATTATAATAGCAGACTGCAAAGCAAAAAAAGAAAAAGAAAAAACCCACTAACAATAAAATTATGACTCCCTTTTCTTACTCAAATTATTAAGGTTTGGAATCCATAATTACAACCTTCTGAATGGAAGATCAAAAAGGACAAGATAAAAGAAGTGAAGAAGAATGGGAAAGGCTCAGATAATAGGAGACTTGGATGCTAACTCTGGTTCTACACTAACTGAGTGGCCTTAAGAAAGTCACTATCCATTCTTTGGGCTTCAGTGTCCTCATTTGCAAAGTGAGGACATTGGACTTGACCAGTGTTTCTCCATCTTGAAAGTGTATGGGCCCTGTGAACATTTTCATAGAGCTCAGAGCTCCAGGGGCCCCACTAGAGAAATAATGCCTAAAAATATTGCTTACCTAGCACTGTGTGATGATAAATATCAGCCCAAAGTCTGGTATGAAATCCTGAGCTTGCTCTCTGTTATATGGTGGTCAGCTGGGTGACTCAAGATTTGCTTAATTCATCCAGTCAACAAATAAGTACCTACTTTGCGCCGTCACTGTTCTAGGCATCTGAGATATACCCAAGAATACTATGGACAAAATCATTGCCCCAGTGGAGCGTATAGTCTAGCAGAGAGAAATGGACTATAAACAATATAGATACTACCTAAGGAAATTAATTTTGAATAAAAAAAGTAAAACACTTTCATAAGGAATTCAAGGACCCCTGCAAATATATCCGTGGTTCGCAGCTTGAGGGATGCCTGCCTAGAGGATCTCTAAAGGTGTGCTTCAGTGGTTGCTGGTCACCTTTTGCAGAGTGAGCCACAAGCGCAGAGCTTCTCCATCCAGGAGCCAAAATGAACAGAAACTGTTTTTGTGGAAGTTCCACCATAGTCTAGTAGCGGCAAATACTTTTCTTTGCTATTGCTTTGGTTTGTGCCTTTCCTGGTTCTAAAGCAACATGGAAGTGTTTCTAGGCACAGGGCCAAAACTTTATCGCAGGGCTCCCAGAGAGGACAACTCTGGAGAGAAATCATTAAATTAGGCAAAGATCCAATAGACTTAAATTTTCTGTTTTTGATTGCTTGCTGTGACAAACACTATGACATGATTTAAAACGATGATTTAATGTAGCAAGAGGAGAGGGACTTTAAAAACCAAGCAGTGCAGTCATACAGTTCTAATAAAATTAGTCTATTATGTGCAAATTGATTGGTGCTGCTTAGATTTACATGATGTTTATGATATCAGAATATCTGACAAAAATTGATGTCAATATTTATGCTTCTATAAATTACTCATACAGCACTATTATGATGGCTTCTAATTAAAATGGAGCCAAACTAATTGACCTTTAAATTCAAAGGACTTTGTAACCCAAAACTCATCTACCCTGTGGTGGCAGACTGCACTCATGTGGGAAGAAAAAGAGCTTTGGGGTGGTGTGATGTCTTACTTCGAAAAAATAACTATGCATTCTGCAAGAGCTGGTTTCATTAAAAAGATGAATTTTAGATTTGATTCAGCCTGACTCAAACTACTGTTATGTAAGTTCATGACAAACTGGGTCTGTTGCTTTGTACCTTGGGCATTTGAATGGTTTCTTTCTTTCTTTTTAGAAAATTTTTTTAGACAAGAAATAATTGCATTTTTTACTTTTGAAAGTCAGATGAAATAATTGATCTAATTAAATATTATCTTTTTGTTTGTTTTATTTTCAACTTTTTATTTTGGAATAATTTTATGTTTTCCAAAGTTATAATTGAGGCTTTGTGTTCCATGAGGGCAGGGATTATATTTTATTTATTCATTATTTATTTATTTATTTATTTATTTATTTATTTATTTATTTATGAGTCGGGGTCTCACTCTGTTGCCCAAACTGGAGCGCAGTGGTACAATCATAGCTCAATGCAGCCTTGACCTCCTGGGCTCAGATAATCCTCCCACCTCAACTTTCCAAGTAAGTAGCTACCATACCTGGCTAATTTGTTGATTTCTTGTAGAGATAAGGTCTTGCTATGTTGTCTAGGCTTGTCTGGAAATCCTAGACTCAAGCAATCCTCCCACCTTGGCCTCGCAAAATTCTGTGATTACAGGCATGAGTCACACCACCCAGCCAATTTTATTTACTTTTTTAATCTTTAACACCTGACACAGGATCTGACATAAAGAAAGAGTGTGATAGGATTTGACGTTTTGAGGAAAAAGGCAAAAAGAATGAAAGAGAGTCAAACTGGTATTTTATAACATAAAACATTCCATTGTTATTCCTGATAAAGCTTGACCTTGGCTTTCCTTGTTCTTCTGTTACTAGCAAGTTATGTTTTCACAAATTTATTTGTTTGAAGTAAATTCAAATATTATATTTGAA
This sequence comes from Tarsius wallacei, assembly GCA_963574415.1. Taxonomy (NCBI): domain Eukaryota; kingdom Metazoa; phylum Chordata; class Mammalia; order Primates; family Tarsiidae; genus Tarsius; species Tarsius wallacei. The sequence continues at coordinate 3,774 of CAUYQG010170305.1, read as the reverse complement.
TGCATGTTATTGGAGACACCAATAAAAATAATTAATTTGGGAAATTTCAGTAACTATAGGAGAAGGAACCTAGTTGCTATTCTGGGGTCAGAATATCAGGATTCTTGTTTTGTTTGTGACACAAACTTGCTATGTGTCCTTGAGCAAACTGACTCTAGTTGAAGATCTTGCTTTCTCAACTGTAAAATAAGGATGGTGAACTCTGTTCTTCAAGGTTCTTTCCAGCTTGAAAGTGGTTTCCTTTCCTCTCTCTGCTCTTCTTGTTTAACATTGCAATTACAACGAGGCAAGAGTGATGAGATGCAGTTATTATAGTACTGTGTATTTTGATTAATGTAGTTAACTAAAGATTTGTTGAATATTTAAAGTTCATCACTCATGGTTTTCACACTCGTGCATTTCAGCATTCAATTGCAAATCCTTCTTGTCTTTGTACTGAAAAGATTTCTATCTGCATTTCAGAGAGGGCTTTTCAGTTTTGTTATAAAACCTCATTACTTTTTTATTACAGACTTAGTGGAGCCTTCTCTGTTGAATTGAATCATATGATTCACTATTAGCTGGACATTTAATACTATGCTGTCTTTATATTGTTCAGTATTCTTCTCAGTTCTTTTATTTGCACTTTGGAAATGTCTCAAGAGAAGAAATTGAAAGATGGTATTTCTTTCAAATAATTCTTCCCTGTCTCTGGAAGATAGTGTTTTAAGGACAATTATTTAAACTTTTTCTAATTCTTATTGATTTAAGCTCCCTACAATAGTGAATTGGGAGAATGAGTAATTAAGTGATCTAGAAAATAATATACTTTTGACCAAATAAAAATATTTTAAAAAATTCTTTAAGATCGTCAGTCACATATTTTGTGAAGCTTTTCTAAATCCTCTAAGATGTCCATCTCTGTTATTGCACTTATTCAAATCTCTCTTGCTACACCTTAAAAACAAGGTGTGCTCTATCAATTACTAGACAGCTCATGTTTGTTGAATGAACTAAAAGACCCCAAGAGCATTTGTACAATTATCTACCAATACTGCCTGGGAAGTAGATGTGATATGACAAACCATCATTTTTAGATTCAAGTTGTTTTTAGAAAGGTATATCTTACCTACGTTGAAGTTTCTGTGGTCTTGGTAGTCACTTTACAATTGAGATGTTCTGGTTTCTTATTGCTGTGTAACAAACTACCCCTATATCTAGTTGCTGAAAACACAATCATTTTACTTTGCTCTTGATTTTCCAGGTTAGGGATTTGGGAAGGGCTCAACTGGGTGGTTTATTTCTGATTTAGTGGCAAACTAGATCTAGTTAGAACCACTTCCAAAATGGTTTTATCACTTACATGTCTGGCGCCTCAGTGCTCTTTGACCTCTCTTTTTCTCTCTCTTCATGTGATGTGCTTTCTTCTAGAGCCTTTTCATGTGACTGAGGCTTCTTACAAGCATGGCAGTCTCAAGGTAGACAGACTACTTACATGGCAGCTTACTTCTCCAGAGCGATTATTCCAGGAGGCACAGAGAGAAACTGCATGGCTTTTTGTGACTTAGCCTCATTAGTCACAAAATGTGACTTCCATCTCATTCTATTAGCAAGCAGGTAGAGAATTTCTTGATTCTTCTGGCATAGACTTTACTTCTCAAAGAGAGAATGTCATGGGCACACAGGAAGGGAAGGAATTGATAGCAGCCAACTTAGAGACACACTATCACAGTAGGGAACTATATATATAATTGAAAAGTCATAGAGATAATATAATTCAACTCCATTTTTCTATGGTCAGACAATAGTAATCACTTTAACTCCTATATCTGCCTATTGAAACTCTTTGGTTGAGTTTGACCCTCATTAATAGTGTTCATTTTGACTCCTATATCTGCCTATTGAGACTCTTTGGTTGGGTTTGACCCGCATTAATGATAATAATAAAAGGGTCCATCATTCAGAATAGCATGCTATCATCTTTGCTAGAAACTCACATGCATTCACCAAAACTACCAGAAGGATGAGCTTGAAGTTCTCTTAGTTCTAAAGTTTTCTCCCTTGCAGCAAAATCAACTAGGAAGAAAAGATAAGACAGTGCAGATTCTAGAAAACATTCAGTTTCTTTACACTAAACTTAATCATGTTAGCAGAGGAATAAAGACGTTTGAAACCAACAGTACTGCCCATCGAAAGAGGACTGGATATTAAAAAATGGGGTACATACACATGATGGAATATTACACAGTCATAAAAAAGGACAAAATTATAAACTTTGCAGCAACTTGATGGACTTAGAGTCAATAATACTGAGTGATCTATCACAGAAACAAAGAACTGAGTACCACATTTTCTCACTCATAAGCAGGCCTTGAACAATTATTGTAATACTCTAAGAAGGGGATTGGCAGTAGTGGGAAACTGCCGGGGAGGGGCGAGGTGGGGGATCATACCTCATTAACAAGGATACCTGCATAATGGACATTTGTATACCTAACCCTGAATTGTACCCCACATCTTTGAAATTAAAAAAAAAGACATTCAGAGGATCTTATTTATTTATAACCTAAACAGTCTTCTTTCGTTCTCATTCTTTATATGCTGCACTAACATCTCTCAAGCTCCTCTTCATGCTATAGCTAGATAGGCCAATTACAGTTTACTTATTGGCATATTACTTTTCTTATTAGAATGCAAGGAACATGAAGAACACCCCATGCCCAGTGAAACTAGGAATGTGTCCTTTGAGGTTCATCCTTGACTTAGATTTCTGCTCCATTGAACTTTCAAACTGTGATCTTGGTTTTTACATTGCAAGAATTTAAGCAATCAGCCATCTTCCCCTCCTCATTTTGTCCATCTATACCTACCTCAAGGTTCTGGTTCTTATTGAATTTGATAATGGTAGAATTTTCTTGTTATGTATATGCCTGCTCAAATGCTAGCTCATCAGTGAAATCTTTCCTGAACATCCCATTAATGTCACACATCTTCTAGTCTTCTCTATAATAAGCTTATTTCTTATCAATGCTTTTCTCTATAAATTTTACATTTTTAAAATTTGTTGATTGTTTCTAATATCCACTGTTGTATGTTCAGGTCCAAGTACCTGTGTAAGTGCCTAGTAAATACTTGCTGAATACATGAAATAACCACATAAATAATTAAAAATATATTTGTCATTATTTAGTTGTCACTGTTGTGACAAAGTCAAAGTATATTTGAAATGTCAAAATAGCCCAAATAACATTCAATTAAAACAAATTTCTTCTCTGAAAAAAATAACTGTCTATTGAGAACTAAAATAAACTACATGTTTCAGTCTACAATACAGGTCACAATTACTGGAGAACACCCAAAAGCAAGAACTGAAACATTTCATGGCACTTTGAGATGATAATATTTCATGTTGAGTAGGTATCCCCATACACTATTGGTGAGAGTACCAGTTAGTGAAAGCATTTGCTAATATGTATAAAGAATATCAAAAAGGATACTTTGCTTTACTCAATAACTGTATTTCTGAGACTTTATCATAAGAAAAAATCTAAAATAGAGAAAAAATATGCATAATGACATGCATTGCAATATTGAATATAAAATTGTATATGCCTAACAATTGTAGAATAATTCCTTAAGATATGACACATCTCTTTAGTTCCAGCTACTTGGAAGGCTGAGGCAGAAGGATCGCCGGAGCCCAGCAGGTTGCCTATGGTGGCCGGGAGCAGCCACTGCACTCCAGTCTGGGCGACAGAGTGAGACTCCAACTCAAAAAAAAAAAAAAAAGAGAAA
>CAUYQG010170295.1:0-17320 GCA_963574415.1 Tarsius wallacei | reverse complement strand
GGCCCGCTGTAATGCCTCTGCGGTGTCCGTGGACAAGTTCCGTGTGGGGGAGCAGGCCCCCTGGGAGAGATCTGGAGTCTTTCTGTGTCCTCTTCTGCGGAGGTCTCACAGACCACGCTGCCCGGTCGCCATCTTGGCCGGGTTTCTTTAAATAGCAAACTTCTCTATTGTAATTAAAATTTGGTAGCAAGAGTCTTCCTATAGCTGTGGCCACCAGCTAGCTCTTTCCCTGGGAAAGCCTCTCTTAGCCACTGTCCCTTTGGCAAAATAGGGATCACCACTTCTTAGATTAGTTGTTTTGACGATTTAATGAGATAATGTGTGGAAAAGTGACCATCAGAGTGCCTGACATGTGACAACTATCCCATAAATGTGTTTCGAATATGTTGATTTGGAATTAAAAAAAAAAATTTGTAGAGGTGAGGGTCTCACTGTGTTTTCCAGCCTATTCTCAAATTCCTGGCCTCAAGCAATCCTTTTGCCTTGGTCTTCCAAAATACTGGGATTATAGGCATAAGCCACCATGCCAGACCTCTTTTTTTCAATTTTGAAATGATTGTTTTTCTCCTCATACTACCTTTTCTCTAGGCAATTCCCTGAGCCCCCGGCTGCAATTACTGGCTATATGGTGATGATTTTCACATTTCTATTTGCAGCTCAGAATTCTCTTCTGGCCTTTGGAATGGACATGTCTACTTGTATCTCAAAGGTACTTTGAACTGCATGTGTATTCAACTGAACTCATCTTCAATTTCAGACCAATTTCTTCCCCTGCCTTATGCATATCAGTGAAAGATGTTACTGTCCATTCAATTGCCTAGCCCACCCTGGAGGCATCCTTGACAGTTTTTTCTCTTTTACCACCCACATTCAGTTAAGTCACCAAATTCTGCCCGTTTTCTTCACCCATTTAATCACTTGAATTTATCCACTTTTTTCTATTCCCACTGCCACCTTAGCCCTGTATTTCTTCTTTCTTTTTTCCATTTAGGGTAAATCTTATGTTTAATGTTTTCTGGTGAAAATTTTCAATCACACAGAAAGATAGAATGGTGTAATGAACACACATTTATCTATCACAAGATTTAACCATTTTAAATTTTTTGAATATTTACTTCATCTTTTTTGTATTTTAAATTAAATTATCAACATAAATACCTCAAGACATTTCTAAAAATTAAAATTATTTTTCTACATATTCACAACAGCATTATCACATCTAACAAATGGCCAATAATTTCTTTTACTTTTATTTATTTTAAAAAATTTTTTATTTTAAAGATGTAGGGTACAATTCAGGGTTAGGTATACAAATGTTCACTATGCAGGTACCCTTGTTGATGAGGTATGCCCCCCTCCCCTGGCAGTTTCTCTCAACTGCCAATCCCTCCAATAATTTTTTAATAACACCTATTGCTGAGTTTAAATTCAAATTTCCCCAATTATTCCGCAAAACATTATTGAAATGTGATCAAACCAAGAGGAGCCCATCAAGGAGCATGTATTACATTTTAAGTTATTTTAATCTAGAACATTAGCTTCTCTACTACCCCACATGTTTTTCACATAAAGTTTTTGAAAAGAGCTAGCCAGTTGTCCTGTAAATGTATCACTACAAGGGTCCCTGCATATGCCTAACCCTGAATTGTACCCACATCTTTAAAATAATAAAAAAGTATCATTTTTCTGGACTTTCTGATTGCTGCCTTGTGATATTGTTTAACTTATTTCTCTAGCTTCGGCATTTTCTGTAAACCAGAAGTTAGGTTTAAAAGGATCAATTGGATTACAGTTAAATCTCTTAGACAGGAATTCTTGCTATGGACTGAACTGTATTTCTCTAAAATTCATATGTTAAAGTCCTAACTCCTATTTCTTGAGAAGGTGACTGTATTTGGAGACAGGACCTTTAAAGAGGGAATTAAATTAAAATGAGGCCTTTAGGTTGGGCTCTAATCCAATCTGAATGGTGTTCTTATAAGAAAAAGACATTCGGACATACAGAGAGACACCAGGATTGCACGTGCACAGAGAAAAGTCCATGTGAGGACATAATGAGAAGGTACCCATCTGCAAGACACGGAGAGAAGTCTCGGAAGACATAACCCTGCCAATAACTTGATATCGGACTTCTAGCCTCCAGAACTGTGAGAAAATCAATTTTGGTTGTTAAAAAAATCCAGTCCGTAGTATTTTGTGATGACAGCCTTAGCAAACGCATACAATCCTTGTAGATATAAGTTGTGTGCTCATATTGCATCCCATCAGGAGGTCCATAATGGCTGGTTCTCTCACCTTTAAAGACGCTGACATTGATGGATTACAGAGGTCCTGTGGAAACATCCTGGTCTCTCCATCGTAGAGTTATACTTCTTCCTTGCAAGCAGGAATTTGTTGGTCAATGCTTTGGCATCGTGCAAATTTCCAATTCTCTAGAAATGTTTCAACCTAATGCTTGTAGCATAGTTTCCACTGATGATCTGGCCCAAAGTAATTGTTTAATTATTACCTAGACTACTTCATCAGCTTTCTAATTCATCTCTTTCTTTTTATCCTTGCTCCCGAAGTAACTACTATCCTATACTGTGCCTTTGTGTGAAAAATGAACCCTCTTTGGGTAGGCAAACCCCAGATCTTGGGCTTATGACTTGATAAGAAGAACTAGGGCTGAATTGCAGCTGCCACTTGCCCCTCAGTAAGGTTTTCTCGTACATGAGCAGCCAGCCCTGCTTGCCTTGCTTCATTCTGTTCTCCAAACAGCAGTCAGAGTGAACAACCCTCTTGCTTCAAGCCATTCTAAACTCCCACATCGAACTTAAAATGGAAAAAATCTTTAAATGACCTGAAAATTAGGTCCTGCCTGATCAACCACCAGCCAACTTACCTCCTACCACTCTTAGTCTACCTCACTGAACTCCAGCCCCCCTGTTTTCCTTGTCATTTCTCAAATGCACCATGTTTCTTTCCACTCACACTTGCCTCTTCTTAAGAGCTCTTGGCGCTCCTCCCTTTTGGCCTCATTATTTTCCCTAGACCAGGTTAGGGGTCTGGGTCTACTCAGGTCTCACAATGCCCTGTTTTTTCTCTGTAGCACTTAACACAACTGTAACTAAATAATTATGCATATTGTTATTTGTTTAACATTGGGTTTCCTAACTAGATTGTAAGTTCCAGGAGACAGAGACTATGTTCATATTGTTATCATTTTATTTTTAGCAACTTACACAAGCTGGAACATAGTAGATGCTAACTCAGTGTTTGTTGAATGAATTAATGAAAGAAAGCAGCATGGCATATTATACTGCAAAATGGACATACTGATGTGGACATTCAGTATGGGTGGATTAGCTAAAAAAGGAGAGACATACATGCCTGGCACATGGTAGGTGCTCAGTAGATGTTCCATACAGCACCTAAACTGTTTATAGATTTGGTGAGGTATTTTTTCTTGAATGTATTAGTTAGAGGGGACAAGTGTGAGAAAATGCTGTATTAGACATCTAAAAGTATTGTCAACTGTGGCATACCAGTATTTGTTCTGAAGTCCTGTCATGTAGATAAAAGGCATTTCTTCTGACAATAGAAGCTTCTACTTAAACATAAACTCTTATAGTCAATTTCCAGGTTTTGTGAGTGTAGTGAATTTAAGAATTCTAAGAACAGGCATTGTCTGTTAGCTGTTTCATGGCTGAAATATCTTGAAAGAACAAGAGTCTGCTATAGGAACTGACAGAATTTTAAAAAATCAAGATGATTAATAGTAGTAGAGTAAGAATCTAATTCCTATTTTAAGGTGTAGTAAGACTCTTTGAGATGTAAGTAAAAAACTTGCAAAAATGGGTGTTCTAGTTAGCCCCACTAATCATTAGAGTCTAATGGGATCTGTAAAAACACTAGGCAAGCAGGCTTGGGGACTCACAGTGGAATATGCCTGATCTGCAAGCCTTTATGAGGAACCCTGAATCAAAGTTTGCAGTTGCCTGAGCTTTGAATTCCTCCCTCCAGCCATCCAGTGATGCCTCGCTGGTGGCGTTGACCTCGGGGTCATTCTTTTTTAAACAATTATGTTTAATTTGTGAATGCGATTTCCAAATGCAAAAGCACCCCTGCCTTCCTCTGATTTCCCTCTGTGGAAGAATGTGTGAATTCACATGCATCCTATCCAAACAGTGCAGGGAAAAATTCCAATCAGGAGACATTGTCCCATATCCTAGATATCTGAGAGAATAATGAACTGATAACATGAAAGTAGGTTTTATAGTTTTATAGCAATAGAGCTTCTCTTCTGAGTGTGAAAATTGCCAAAGTGTTTTAGGTTATCATCTACTTTACTTCTGGGTTTTGTTTCTCTGACCAGATTGGGCTAAAAGTAAAACAGGAGGTGAAAGCCCTTACTTCTGTTTGTTAATCTTTCTTCTTCTATCTTTTTTTAAAAGCAGTCCTCTTTTTTTCTCCCTCTCTTTTGCCTCAATAGAAAGAAAAAAAAGTTTTGTCAGCACTCCTGTTTCTTTTGTTGTTTTCTTTTTCTCAGAAGTCTTTTTTTGCTTTTATCCTAATCCCAGTCATGCATGAGAGAACAGTTGTGCTCTGTTGTTTGGCTGTTCTGCTAGTTTTGAATCAGTGGGACTCCCTCTTTGTTCTCTTTATTTTCTGAACACAGAAAGGTAAAAGAGTAGAAATAGGGATTGGAACTCTTAAGAAGAGAAACCTATATTTATTTAGATTTAATTCATTTTTTGGGCCATGTTGGTAATAATTAAGGAGTTGCTGTGAATGGAACCAAGATCTCAGTTTCCTTACCTAGAACATTTTGTTTAACCGGCATCTCTAGAAATAATGCATTTCAATCACATGCCTTCAATTTTCATGATTCTTAGAAACTGATTAATGATTTAATGTGTGGCTGTTTCTTTTCTACTTGGGTCTGATACTTTGTAGCAGTTGCTTTATGATTCAAACACCACCTACCTGAGGTGATGCCTGCATGGGGTTTAGAATGGACTTCATGATAAGATCACTGTAAAATCACACAAGGAGATTTGCCTATATCTGCTTTTTCCCAGAGCACCAAAGACGCCCGGGCAGCTTTTTACATTTACATTTTTATTTTTGTGATTTTTTAAAGGTATTCAGAAGTAAGACTTGAACTTAGGATGAATATGTGAGGGCTTCATCCTTACAAAACAGCCCCTTTCTGATGTGGTTATCCAACATGGGCTTGCTACGGGTTGTCATGGTGATAGTGTGGGCCTGAAAATTTTCACAGGCTCAAACTATAAAGTTTTTGAAAACTGTTTTGATTAATTTTTCCTCCACTCCAACTTCTCTCTCACTTCAACTGTTTTCTCTTTTGTTTCACACTTGATTTATGGTAGGTTGCTGTCATTTAAATAGATGTGCATTTTGAAATTCTTCCTTTCTTTGCTAGTGCAAAGAAAAAAATAACCCATGCAAGTCATGCTCAAAGAGTTGGTTATTGTTGCTTGCTGGATTTCGACTCTCTGTGGTTGTCGGGCCTAATTCAAAGTAATTCAGGCTCCACAGTGGGGGCAGTGCATAGCTCCACAGGAAATTATGATAGCAAAAGTCTTCCTGTCGAGCTCTGCACTTGGCACTACAAAGTGCCTCAGGCTGCAGCTACCTGAATAGGGTTGAATTAGACCAGACAACCGCATCATCCCACTTCTTAATCTATTAGAGCGATATACAAGTGGCAATTGTTGATTGCAAAAATGGGATTAAGAGGCTCTTCAAGTGAATTGATTTTCTTGTGAGAACAAAAAGAGGAAAGAGAAGCCTTCGTTTGAATCACACAGCCAGAAAGTTTCATGAATGGGTTCCACTCCAAATGTTAGAATTAAAGCAATCAGTGAGTCCCCATGGGGTGTGCAGGTGAGAGAAATAAACTGCTCTAAAACAGCAAATTACGCGCAAAACCCAAGTTTAAGGCATCTATCTGCATTGCAAGACTCCCCACAAGAAAGTAGCCGCAGGAAAGCTGCCTAATAACGTGACACAGGCAAATGATTTGCAGTGGCTCCTCTTTGGATTTGCACACCAGGGTCGGCTTCGGCCAGCCGGCTTTGCTGGAGTCAGGTGAGTCTTGGATATTTTCCGTGATCCAGTCTCTGATCTGCCCCCGATGACACGTCTTTCCCTCTCAGGTCAGTAGGTTCATGCTCTCTGTTGAAATGTTTCCCCATGGGCCAGGTCTCTTTTAAAGAGTCACTTAGTGTCTAGGTTTCTTTCCTTTGAACTGTCTTAAGATTTTTGACCTTGTTTACTTTGGAAAATGTAAATAGAGTATCTCCTAGTCAGATTAAACTTATTTTACCTTTTCCAAAGTGCTATTTAGTTTTAAGGGACATTTATCATAGTTATCTGACTTCTGATAGCCAAATGGCACAAATAGGTCTCTGCCACAGGGTGATTGCACAGGCCTTGCAAATATAAACTCTGTTGATTTAAACTCATATGATGCTCAAAGCTGTAATATATAACCTCAAGTTGATGGAAAAACCATCAAGATTCTGAAAGAAAGCATCTAGAGAATACACACATGAACTCTCATTTTCTAATTTCTAAAATGATTTTAAGGGTCACTGTAACATTGGTTGCTTTCTGTGGCATATCATGCATCACAAATGTATCTAGAATGATCATTTATCTGGCAGCTTTAGCTGTCAGAAACTCCAAGAGTGTGGAGAATAGAAATGACACCCTGATGCCAGCTGGGGAAAAGAAACTGACCAGAGCAGATGGGGTAAGCCTTCTTATTACCTCTGCCTTTAGGACCATGTCCCGTACTAACTAGAAGCAAATAATTTGGAAAGTCCCAGGCCTTGGATAACACAATTGACAACAAGCAGTTGAAATGTGTTGGAAGAGGTTCCTGTTTGGGAAGAGAAACATAAGTCCAAGTACAATGAACTCTCCACAGATCTGAGAGTGCTCGGAAGAAAATCCTTGTTGATGACTGTAGGAAATGAAAGTGTCCATCTTACCCTCACCTAGCAGCCTCAGGGGTTAGGGGAGGATGTGGTGATCTCTCTCCCCTCTTCAAAGGTTGCTTCTAAGATCATTTGGAGAAAAATGGCACAATTTGGTCATTTGACAACCCCTGTGCATACTGATACTGTGACTTCAAAACTCCATCGACCAAGCTGGTTAGAGAGGTGTTGTTTATTTATTTTTACCAGAAAGTGTTTGCCCACCTCTTGTTTTTGTTTTCTTGACCTGTAGAGGCAGTAGCTGAAGGACACATCAGAAACTGCTTGATGGAGTTGTTACTGCATTGTGAGTCTGGAAAGACTGCCGAATCTCAGGTCTTGACCTGCAGGGAGCATTGTTTTTGGCAGCAATTTCTGAGGCTAGTTTGAGGCAGAAACAAAAGGGAACCCGAGCCAGAGGACCCCATACGTCCAGCAGCACATTGACTGCTGGTTTAGGTTTGTTCTGTCGTATTCGAGTAGTTCACTGTACAGTCTTTACCTTGGCAGGTGGATTTTTTTTGGTAAAGGGAAGCCCTTGTTTAGACAACGTTTGCACGGAAGCTTTGAATAGACTTACAAATCGTGACACTCTCAAAGAAGAAAGAACATGTGCATTTACATGAAAATATAATTGATAGATTTCATGTCCTCCTTTCCCTGCATATTCAAGTATTTCTCTTTCTGGGCGGATTTCACTTGCCACAGCCTTTATTTAAAGCTTAATTCAGAGGAATCACAGTTTGTTAGGTCTTTTCTTTCCCTCTGGATTTTCTCTAAACCTCGAAAGCAGAGGCATTGGCCTGCATATAACATAGCAAGTATGGGATACAGTAAGTAATAATTGGATATTTATCATAATGTTGCTTTCCCGGAACACTATTCATTAACTGCCCCATATTTAATTATGCCAAAATTAGCACAGGGGAGTCTTTGGCTAGTGTATTTGCACATGCTATCAATTATGTCCTAATAAATTAATTTGCTTTTCAGGATTCACCAGAGGCACCGGTTGGGCCTCTGCGCTCCTGCTTGACTGTTCTGACTTTGAACAGGTTTATTCAGCTGCTGTCTGCTAAGCCCTACAGAAAAGCACAATGGCTGCTGATCGGCCTTTTATGGTTTATTGGAAACTGGTGGTCCGCACTGCGGCTCTGGTCAGTGATTAACCCGCGAGAAAACAAACTACACAAGGCTAAGTTGATGTTGGAGGAGGAATGAGCTCACTTCATTAAGGCCTGAAGAGGAAACCTTTTCTCCTTCAGTGCTTGTTCAAAACTTTTCAGGTCTCTATTTAATCACGTAATTCTCTCTAAGTAGCAAGAGAAGCCTGCTGCACAGCAAGTGGTCTTTTGCCACATGACAACTTAGAAAGATAAATTATATATAGATATCTTCATGGTTTTGTGTGGGGAGGAAACCAATTTTAATATTACTCTGTGAAACTAATTTACTTTTTTTTTATTAAAAGAAATAACCGAGTACACTCCATGCTGTTTCATGTGCACAAATGGTGGTCTTTATATTTCTTCTGGGGTTTTCTTTCTTTGATAGGGTTATTGAAAATTCAGGTGAAAGGTGCCTCCCTCCCCATGATTTTAAACAAATTTGTAAGGGAATGCAGAGGAGATGAGCGATGGCACAGCCTCAAATAATACAGTTTATAGCAAAATTGAAAGAAAAAACAAACATCTTTCCAGCTAGAATGTAGAACAGGATCTGCATGGCCTAGTTCTGTTTCAGGAAGTATTGTATTTTATAGCATCATCTAATCTCTCTCTCTGTCTCTCAACCAACACCCTCAAGGCTTATAAATCATGAATAAAAATCATAGCAGTTTTAAGTGCTTCAGTTCAGGTTTTGAGGTGGAGAGGGCCTTCGTCATCTTGAATTAAAAGTTAATAAAGGCATGTAATGGGTGAATGCCAAGGGATTTCAATGGTGTCTCCCAGTTCTGAATTTAAGGATTTAACTACCCCCATACTAATTTTGAGGTCATTTTGACCCTCTTCACTGGTCCATTTTCCTATCATCTCTAGGGACAGATACTTTATTGCCACCCCTTCCCCCACTTACACACACAAGCACTCTTAAGACATTGTTATGGGCAGAGATTTAATTAATCAAGAAAATCCATAATGAATTCATAGATTAAATATCAAGGAAAAAAGTTTTACAAAACTTAGATACATGTAGATCTCCAGAAAACACACAATCATTGGGGAGTAAATCAAGGGGGAAGGGAAGGATTCTCCTGTGCCAGAAACCAGAGCCTCTGAGCCTTGCACTACTGTCTGCTCTGCTGGCTGATCTTAACTGGGATCTTATTCATAATCCTTCCATAATCACTGATTTGCATCCTGATTACAATGAGTCTGCCAGCAGGGCTGAGGCTCCAATTTTTTTAACATCTTCCACACACCATATTATCTGTATCTGTGTCTGTATCTGTATTTCTTCCTCTTCTCTTTCCATGCTTCCTCTCTCTTTTTTGCTGCAGTGAGAAGCTTTACAAATCTCTTTGGGTTTTTGGCAGAATACATTTTCTGGTTTTGGTGCCATCTAAATAGTCTTTCTTTACCATTTACCCCCATCACTTTATGCAGTGAGTCCATTATCATCTGTCTCCACCCCCTCCAGTAGCAACAAATATAATTAACACTGTCCACTTGCTGATTTGTTGGGATATTCCAGTTCAATTGTTTGATCCTCTCTTATACAAATGTTATATTCATGTCTCTTAAACTCTAATGTGCACCACAAATCACTGGCGGAATCTTGTTAAAATACAGATTCTGATCCAATAGGTCTGGGGTGGAGTCTGAGATTCTGCATTTCTAACAAGCTCCTCAGAGATGCTGATGCTACTGCTCCTGGACCACAATTTTAAACTGGATCTTCCTAACCACACTTTTAAAAGCAAGGTTTTTCATGGTAATGCTGGCTTCTTAGAGAATCAAACACTTTAATCAAAGTGCAGAAATTTGAACAAAGTTCTAGAAGACAGTTAAAAAGGTGCCCTAGCACCTTTTAATCAGGGCATATATTAAAGCCTCGATGTTAACTAGGTTCTTGTAATATTCAGTAGGAAAGCTTGCCAGTGAACATATATGCTTTTCTACATTTTAAAAAATTAAATTCCATGATAACTACAGGCAAAGATAAGGTGCAATTTGTTCTGAAGTCCACAATTGGGGGAAAAAAATTGGAGCTCAACAAATGACCTATCATTACAGGATTTCAAAATGTTGAAGAAATGTACTGCTATAGCACATCTTGATAGTGTTATTGGGTGAATATCTTAGCCTTTCAATAGCATTTCAAAAGAGTCTGTTAATATTAGTATAGTATTCATTCTAATACATTTCAGCTTTGAAAATTTTGTAAATGCTAAGGTCTGTTAGAATGGATGTGGGATCAGCAATATACCTTCATCTAGACTGTTGTTTTTCTCCCTGTTAATTCCTAAGACCTTTAGGGAAAGATTTTCTACAATCTCTCTAAGCAATTTTAAAAAAATCAAAATCCTAATTTTATTTTTTATTTTTAATTGACACAATAATTGTATCTCGAAGCAATTCTTAAGGAACTTAATTATTATTACCGTAGAATGTTTTTAAATAAGGCTAACCATAGTATCTTATGCTGTAACTTACACCATTATTATTTTGTTAAACCAATCGCAAAATATTTGTAGTTTATCTATTAGCAACCTGAGTTAGTGCTGGGTACCATGGGATAGGTAAAGAATTGTATTTTATTTTTTCAGATATTTTTCTTTTAAAAAATTTTTATTTTATTTTGGAGTTGTGGGGTACAAGTCAGGATCACATACATATGTGGTTTAGGTACAGGTGAAGTTTTGGGCCTTGCATTGGACATCACTTCACCTGGATTAGGATCAGGCACCCTTATTGATGTTATGTGCTCCTCCCCCACCCCCCAGGCAGTGTCCCATTACTGCCAATCCCTTTTTGGTAGTATTATGATAGGTGTTCAGGGTCCACTTTTGAGTGAGAACATGTAATACTCAGTTCTTTGTTCCTGTGATAGATCACTGAGTATGATAGACTCTAAATCCATCCAAGTTGCTGTGAAGTCCATAATTGTGTCCTTCATGGCTGCATAATATTCCATTGTGTATATATATGTACCACATTTTTTTATCCAGTCCAGTTTTGATGGGATGCACAGTTGGTTCCTTATTTTCAGTTCCTCTGGGTATAATAATTTGAGTTTCCCTAAGTATATTCCCCAAAGGGGGATTGCTGGGTCATTTGGAAGGTCAATTTCTAGTTCTTTTAGAAATCACAACGCTGTTTTCCATAGAGGTTGAATTAGTTTGCACTCCCACTAACAGAAAAGAAGCATTCTTTTTTTCTCTGCATCCTTGCCAGCATCTGTTGTTTTTTGTTTTATTAATGATGGCCATTCTTACTGGAGTTAGGTGGTATCTCACAGTAGTGTTGATTTGTATTTCTCTGATGATTAATGAGCCTGAGCATTTTAAAAAATGTATCTGTTGGTTGCTTGTATATCTTCTTATGCATGTTGAACTGGAGGGGTAAGAGTGGGCAGCCTTATCTTTTCCTGGTTTTCAGAGGAAATGCATCCAATTTTTGTCCATTTAGTGATATGTTGGCTGTGGGTTTATCATAGATGACTTTTACTATTTGAAAGTATGTTCCCTCTATGCCTAGGTGTTCAAGGATTTTTATCAAGAATGGATGCTAGATTTTGTCAAAAGCCTTTTCTGTATCTAATGATATAATCATGTGTTTCTTGTTTTTACATCTGTTGATGTATTTAATTACATTCATGGTTTTGCAGGTGTTAAACCAGTGCTGCACCTCAGGGATGAAGCCTGCTTGGTCATGGTGGATAATTTTTAAGATCTATTGTTGGATACAATTTGCTAGAATCTTGTTGAGAATTTTTGCATCTATGTTCATCAGGTATATTGGCCTGTATTTCTGTTTCTTTATTGGGTCTTTGCCTGGTTTGGGTATTAGTGTGATGTTAGCTTCATAAAATGATTTAAGGAGAGTTCCATCTTCCTTGATTCCTGGATTACTTTCACTGGAAAACTGTCTGGTCCAGGACTTTTTTTTTTTTTGTAGATAGTTTTCTTATGATGGAGTTCATTTCCTATTGTTCGTTTATTTAGGGTCTCTATTTCTTCTTGTTTCAACCCTAGGAAGTTGTGTGATGTCAGAAAGTCCTCCATTTCATTTAGGTTTTCAAATTTTTTTCCATACAGGTGTGCATAGTAATATCTGATAATTTTTTGTATTTCTTTGGTGTAGGTGGTGACTTGATCTTTTGCACTTCTATGTTTATTTGGGCTTTTTCTCTCTTTTTCTTGGTCGCTCTGGCTAGGGGTCTGCCAATCTTGTTTATCCTTTCAAAAAACCAACTTTTTGTCTTATTTATTTTTTCTATGATATTTTTGTCTTCTATTTCCTGTATTTGGGCATTTACTTTGGTGATATGGGTTCTTGTGCTGAAGTTAGAGTTTTGGTGGGCTTACATTTCCAGCTCCCTCCGGTGATTTGTTAGGCTGCTGACTGTATGTTTTTTCTATTTTATTGATGTGTGTTCGTAGAGATATATTTTCCTCTCTTAGTACTGAATTCATGGCATCTCAGAGGTGTTGGTAAGATGTGTCTTTATTTTCATTTGTTTCCAAGAAACTTTTAATCTTGTTTTCATTTTTGTGTTGACCCAAGAGTTGTTCAGCATTGTGCTGTTTAGTGTCCATGTCTTTGCGTGTTTTGGGGGAATTTTGTTGGTGGCAATATTTATTTTGATCCTACTGTGGTCTGAGAAGATGCATGGTAGTATTTTGATCTTGTGAAATTTATTTATGCTTGATTTATGGCTAAGGATGTGATCAATCTTGGAGTATGTTCCATGTGGTGATGAGTAGAACGTATAGTCTGTGGTTGTTGGAAGGAGTGTTCTGTAGGTATATATTAAATCCATTTGGTCAAGTGTCATGTTAAGGTTCCAGATCTCCTTATTGATTTTTTGCCTCAATGTTCTATCTAGGGTTGTTAGTGGGGTATTTAAGTCACCAGCTATGATAGTGTTAGAGTCAATATCCTTTTTTAGTTTGCTTAGTAGTTGTTTTGTAAATCCAGATGTTCCTGTGTTGGCTGCATATATATTTAGGGTGGATATTTCTTGTTGATGGATTGAACCTTTTATAATTATGTAGTGTCCTTCTATATCTTTTTAAATTTTTTGATAGCTTGAAGGTTGTTTCATCTGGTATTAAAATTGCGACTCCTGCCTTCTTTTATTTTCTATTCGCCTGAAAGTTTGTTTGCCATCTTTTAACTTTGAGTGTGTGGGCGACCTTTGTAGTGAGATGTGTTTCATGGAGGTAGAATCTTGTTGGGACATTGTTTTTAATTCAGTTTGCTGTTCAATGTTTTTTCAATAGTGCATTTAATGACATTCAGGCTGATTATTGAAATGAGAGTTTATCCCTGTCATGAGTCTCTTATAAGGCTGTTTTGTTTTCTTTTAACTTTTGGGTTGATGTATGTGTGTGTTTTCAGTTTTGCAGTCATGAGGTGTGTTGTGTTGATTCTGTGTTTTCCTGCATTCTTGGGAAGTGCATTGTTGCTCTCCCTTCCTTCCTTCCTTCCTTCCTTTCTTTATTTCTTTATTTCTTCTCTCTCTTCTGGCTTAATACCTTCTTGGGCATCTCCTGTAGAGCTGGTCTGGAAGCAGCATAATCTTTTATGAATTGGATGTCTGGGAAGGATTTTAATTCTCCATTGCTGATGAAGCTGAGCTTGGTTGGGTAGAAAATTCTTGGTTGAAATTGTTTATCTTTGAGGACTTTGAATATTGGACTCCAGTCCCTTCTAGCTTGTAGTGTTTCTGCTGATAAGTCTGCTGCTATTCTGATTGGTCTTCCCCAGTAGGTAGTCTGACCTTTTTCTCTCTCTGCCTTTAGGATTTTTTTCTTTTATACCTACTATATGTAGGCGAATTACTATGTGTCTAGGGGTTGGTCTTCTCATTTGATATCTTGTGGGGGTTCTCAGAATCTCTTGAGTTTGGATGGTCGCATCACTGGTGAGATAGGGAAAGTTTTCTTGGATAATCTCCTTGAATACTTGCTAGAAGGTATTCTCTCTATCCCTTTCTTCTTCTGGGATACCAATCAGGCATAAGTTTGGCTTCTTGATATAGTCACACATCTCTTGGAAGTTTTATTCTTTCTTTCTGAGTTTTCTTTCTATGTTTTTAACAGATCAGGTTAATTTCATGTTTTGGTCTTCAAACTCAAAGATTTTTTCTTCTTCTTGGTTGGTTCTGCTTTCCATGCTTCTCATCTTGTTATTTATTTCCTGGATGAAGTTTTTTATGGCCAAAATCTCTGTTACAAGTTCTTTCAGTGTTGTATATTGTCTTTCTTGAGTTTCATTAACTCTTTCCATCCACTCCCTAATTCCTGTTTTATTCTGGGGCTGCTCATTGGTGATTTTCATTGTTTGGGCTCTGAGGTCTAATTTCTTTTGTGTTGTCTCTTTGGTACACTGGAATTACCAGTGTTCTTCTGTTGATTTCCCCCCATTTGTGACAGATCTCTTTATTTTCTCTTTAATTCTGTTATTCAGTGATAGTGGGCAGGACTTTCACATCTGTTGTTTGCTCAACCCTCTATTCTGCCCTGATCAGAGCCTCTGAATTCATTGTTTTGAAACAGGGCTGGGAGTGGAAAACTTTGCTGTTTCTTGTAGTTTTGAGGGTTGAATAGTGTGGAGGGCAGGGAGCTAGAATTTAGAAACTACTTGCAAATCACAGTGTTCTGCCTGGTGTATGGGCCTCTTGATACGCACTCCCCACTGCCACTCTATATGATGATGCATTTGATACATGTGTGTACCATCACTCTCTTGTGGCAGGTTCTGTAATTATTCATCTCAGTTGCTCACAGGTAAGCTTGCCTGGGGTCTCCTGTGGGCTGCAGGCTTGTTCACAATCTCCCCAGCATGTAGCCCAGGGAGTGAGGAAGGGGAAGTAGGGGTGGTTGGTGCATCAGTCCTTCCCTCCCACTCTCATAAGGTCAGGAGGCTCCCCTCCAGTGAGAAGTTTTGGGATTGTCTCCTTCTCAGGTGCTGGTGGCAGATGCCCCAGCAAGCCTTATCCCAGAGTAGAGTTCTCCTAGTGTGGCTTCCATCCAGACTCCACCTGGGTTCATCCCTCTCAGTCATGCCCCAGCCATGTGGGTCTGTTGATCAGAGGATTGCTGAGGAGGAGGGGTTTGGATCAGTCTAAGATTCACCACTGATCTCTTGGGGGTCTTTCTTGTCCTTTTCTAGTCTCATCCTTTGTCCCCTGGCTGGATCAGGGTAGGGAATGGAGCACCTGAGACTCCACACTCACCCTGTCCCTCTAAAGTTTGTGCTTTTGGAATATTCCCTCTGAGTCATGATCAACTCCTGAGTAGTTAACCTGCCAGTCACAGAGAGTAGGTCTGCGGTTCCATGGTGTGCAAGCCAGAGCACTTCCCTACCCAGTTTTCAAGATGGTGGTGGGGTGCATGTTTCATCTTCTTCAGTGGGACTCTGTCTCTGGCTCCTTCACCGTACTCCCTCTACAGCCCTAGCTGCCAGTCTCCAGTCTGACGCTGTGATGGTCAGGCAGTCTGGCAGCAGCCATCACTCCTAGAAGCTTCTCCTCAAGAAAAGTTTTGTTGATTTTAGAAAATGGCTCCCAGGTTCTGTGTTCTGGGAGGTGCTAAGGTCCAAGCAGAGCAGCTGCTGGCACCAGTCACTACACCAGGAGAGTCCTGGCCACTTGCTCCTGAGTCCCCACTCGGTCAGCCACTCACACACCCATTGCAAACAGACACACATGTAAATTCATCCACACACTCATTCATTCATACAGAGACTTGCAGTCTGACTGGCTCCGCTGCCATATTTTTTCTCCCTCAGATAAATAATTTTAAGATATGGAGTACAGTGGAGTCCAAACAGTTGTATAAAGGAAGGAAGCACAATCTATGAACTGGTATGTAATTTCCACAATGTATCAGTGAAAAGAGAAAAGTGTAGAATATAGCATGCTACTTTTTTTGTATAAGAATTAGCAAGAAATATGTATATGTATATACATATATAAATTTGTGTGTATGTGTATTTTTTTTTTTACAAAAACAAATTGTGAAAATATAAGACAGAATCTATGGGGAGCTAGTGGAGTCTGGATTGATAGGATAGGAATAGAAGAATGACTTCTCTGATGATAACTTGTTAGATGGTTTTGGTTTTTTTATTTTTTATTTTTTTATTTTTTTTTGAGTTGGAGTCTCATTCTCACCCAGACTGGAGTGCAGTGGCTGCTCCCGGCCACTGCAGCCTCGACCTGCTGTGCTCCGGTGATCCTTCTGCCTCAGCCTTCCAAGTAGCTGGAACTACAGGCGTGCGCTACCATGCCCGGCTAATTTTTTTGATTTATTGTAGAGATGAGGTCTCACCAAGTTGCCCAGGTGGACCTCGAACCCGCGGGCTCAGGCAATCCACTCACCTCAGCCTCCCCAAGCGAGGGATTACAGGCTGAGCCACCGAGCCCGGCTGGTTTTGATATTTTAACATGTGAATGTTTTACATATTTTAAAAATCAAGTAAAAAAGGATTAAAAATCAAATATTAAAACTTAACAGAAACAGAAACAAATAAACCTAGCTATGAGATCTGACAACTAGGTTCACCAACTTGCCACCATGCACTTACATTCACAGCACTGTACAAACAACTTGGTAAGGTTTCATAACCTTGGTATATCAGTGTCTCACAGCTGTGTTTGTGTCGATGTGTGGCAGTGTCTTGCTGAGTGGTGTTCATTATTGTTGTTGCATGTTTTTGTGTGCTGTCACGAGAATGTTGGTGCTTGAATTAGAGCAATGAACAAATATTACATTTCTTGTTAAACTTGGCAAGAGTGGAAGTGAAATCAGGGACATGTTAGTCCAAGTTTATGAGGATAATGCCATGAAAAAAATGGCAGTATACAAATGGATTAAATGTTTTTCTGGGGGAAGAGAAAGCATCACTGATGAAGAGAGGTCAGGACAACCACTAATGAGCAGAACTGACAAAAACATTTTCAAAAATTCATTGAATTGTGCATCAAAATCGTTAACTGACTGTGAGAAGCATAGCAGACGAAATAAACATCAATAGACAAACAAGAAAATCTTAACTGAAAATATTGGCATGAGAAAGGTGTGTGCAGAAATGGTCCCAAATGAGCTCTTGCATCATGACAATGCACCAGCTCACACAGCACTGTCTGTGAGGGAGTTT
>CAUYQG010170294.1:0-12190 GCA_963574415.1 Tarsius wallacei | reverse complement strand
TGATTTCATATGTATGCTTATGAAATCCAGTGAATAAAGTAAGACTAGGGCCGGGCAAGAATTCAAAAGGCTGGTTTGGGGTGGTGGCTCATGCCTGTAATCCTAGCACTTTGGGAGGCAGAGGTGAGAGGATTGCCTGAGTCCAGGTGTTCAAGACCAGCCTGGGCAACTTGGTGAGTTCTCGTCTCTACAAAAAAATTTTTTTAAAAAATTAACTGGGCATGGTGGAGTGCACCTGTAATTCCAGCTGCTTGAAAGGTGGGGGTGGAAGGATCGCCTGAGTCCAGCAGATTGAGTCTGCAGTGGCCATGAGCATGCCACTGCACTCCAACCTGGGTGACAGAGTGAGACTTTGACTCAAAAAAATTAAAATTTAAAAATTTAAAAATTATTAATTCTTTCCATCCATGAGCATGGGATATTTTTCCATTTGTTTGTGTCACATTTGATTTTTTTTGACAGCATTTTGTAGTTCTCATTGTAGAGATCTTTCATCTTGCTGGTTATACGTATTCTGAGGTATTTTATCTGTGGCTATTATAAATGGGATTGAGCTTTGATTAAGAATTTTAAAAGGGTAATGGATCCTGAGTTTGCAACTAGCAGCATCAATTATAATGCTAGTAATTCTCTTTTGTTCAAGGTAGGAGTTAGAAGATTATGTATATTTATGCATAATATAGTGGAGGGTGTCTAAGAACAGATAGATAGCTGGTAAGTGACTTGAGAATTTACAGAATCAAAATTGCTCTTCTGATAACTTGTCTACTGTTATAAAATCTCAAAATTGAACAATTTGTATATAGTAAAGATTGTCCAAAGATTCTAGTGTATTGTGCTTATTTCAAAGTACATAAACTCATTTATTCTATTAAAAGGTGAGTAATTTCATGAAACCCAAGACCAAGAATTACAACTTGACCATGCAAAATTAGGAACTAAGAACTGGAAGAGAAGGTAAATAGTGCTTCTTGCTTATCAAGGCCACTTATTATTTGTCTGTGTTTACCCTGCATATCTGCCACATTCATCATTTTTGTATCATCTCAACTTTGCTCTTTTTTCCTATATTTTTCTTAAATAATCTCTTTCTTAATATGCCTTTGACATGCTATGAAGCTACATTCAGCTCCAATTCACTGAATTTTCAGCTGAACATTGTGATGGAAAATTTAGGTGTCAATTTGACTGAATTAGGGGATACCTAGAGAGATGGCAAAGCATTATTTCTGGTTATGTCTATGAGAATTTCCAAAGGAGATTGGTATGACTATCAATGGACTGAGTGCTAAAGTTCTGCCTTCAAAGTGGAATGCACCACATTCAATCATCTGGGGGCCTGGGTAGAACAAAAAAGCAGAAAAAAGGTGAATTCATTCTCTCTCTCTCTCTCTCTCTCTGTCTCTCACTCACTCGCTCTCTCTGTGTGTGTGTCTCTTCTGATGCTGTGACACCTTTCTTTTTCTTTTTTTTTTTTTTTTTTGAGTTGGAGTCTCACTCTGTCACCCAGACTAGAGTGCAGTGGTTGCTCCACTGCAGCCTTGACCTGCTGGGCTCTGGCGATCCTTCTGCCTCAGCCTTCCGAGTAGCTGGAATTACAGGCATGCGCTACCACAGGCGGCTGATTTTTTGATTTATGGTAGAGATGAGGTCTCGCCAAGTTGCCCAGGCGGGTCTCGAACCCGCGGGCTCAGGCAATCCACTCACCTCAGCCTCCCAAAGCATGGGATTACAGGCTGAGCCACCGAGCCCGGCTACCCTTCTTCTTTTGATATCAGAATTCCAGGTTTTCCGGCGTCTGTTAATTTTGGGATTTGTACCAGTGGCCTCTTGGGTTGTTAGGGTTCTTAGGCCTTCAGCCTCAGAGTTACACCATCAGATTCCCTGGTTCTTAGGTCTTCAGATTTAGACTGGGCACACTACCAGCTTCCCTGGGTCTCCAAGTTGTAGAAATCCCAGTGAGACCCCTCTGGCCTCTGCTTCAATAATTATGTGAGCCAATTCCCCTAATGAGTCCCCTCTCTGTGTCTTTATCATCTCTCCCCCTCCCCCTGCTCATCTACCTATCCATCTGTCTAATTGGTTCTGTCTCTTTGGAGAACCTTGATTAACACAAACATCTACTACAAACTGATTGGATTCTATTTTAAAATTCCTAAAAGATAATCTATTTGGTTACTGGTCAGCTGATCAGTTGATCTTGCATCATGAGTTCATTCCTGGCCCAAACAGCCATTATAGAAGGTAGAAGGTTTCTAGTGGTATTTAGTGCTATCATTTTGAAGAGTTTTAGCTTAAGCAGACAGTAACATATGATTAGGAAATGGAGAAAGGTTGATGCTATTTCAGTAACTCCACCTTTCTAATGAATTGTTTCATGTTTCTTTCCAGTTAATCTTCAGTCATCATTGACTTGGGCTTCACTACACTCCTCTTTCCATCTAAACTCTCTGTAAAGTGCCTAATGATCTACAAGCATTCACTTTTAAAAGATTAGGTTGTCTTTTTTTATATAATAACCCTTTGGAAGACAGCCATAAATCTTTTGTAACAACTTACTCTTTCTCCTTAATTGACTGATTTTTTTTTCCTGCTTTTCTTTTCTTTTTTAAGTCATTGCTCAAGAAAAACAACTTAGGTAATTTTCTAGGGTTGGGTGAGTAGCTTTATAATACCTATTCAATTCAAATAAATAAATGTTTATTAAGCATCCAATATATGTGCAAAATTTGTTCTGGCCTTGTTGCCAGCCTTAGTCTGCTGAAAGGCATTTTTGATGTTGGGTCATGACTTAGGTATAATTTAGATACAAGTAACAGAACTCATAAGAACCATATAGTGTGTGCGTGTACATGTACGTTGTATGTGTGTGTGTGTGTGTTGCAAGAAACCAGTGAGTGATGGGGAGTACAGCTAAGCCTAATAGGAGACCGGATCCTGAAACTGAAAATTAGGGAATTAAAATTCTCCTATTTATATGTTGTTTGAGACATTGTCTCAACCTCTCAACTTTCTCAAAAAAATTATAATTTGTCACTGTTTCTGTAGTCTAGGTCTGACTGATTTTTTTCAGTGTATATTGTCTAGACATGGCTGCCATAGAGCATACAACAGAAATTGTCTGGAGTCTTTATGTTTCCTTTCTCAATATTCAGTATCTGACTTATTCAGTTTTGATTAAGAGATTTGGACCATATGTCACACCACCCCCTTAGCAAGAGCTGTAAATAAATACTTTCTAAAATATGCAAGGAAGAAGACTTTCTAAGAATAGGGTGTGGGATCAGGCTGAAATAATTGGTGAGTCAAATTATTATTATCTTCATTACAGACCAATATTAAAAACGATGCTGGCAAAGTTTGATAATAGGAAAAAAAGTTTACTGTACTGGTTACCTATAGAAAGTATGCTGTTGCACTGTCTTTAACTAAAGGAGAAACATCAACTTCAATATTTAAATTAAAAAAATTTTTTATAAGTAGCTGGAAGAAAGTTTGAACAAATACTCTGAACATTATACAGAATCATTATGCATATTTTGCCATTAAATATGTATTTTTTCTGGATAGAAAGCAGTTTACCACATCATCTAGCCCCATTTACCCCAGACTTACAGCTGGCTCTACAGAGACAAGTTTACATTCTTTATGTTTTCATTTCCTTATTTTTTATTAAAAGAGATTTCTATGGAGAGAGACTGGGTTAAGGGATACTTAGCAAACTCATAAAACATTATATCTGGGTATGTCTATGAGGGGGTTTCCATCCTGTTATCCTCATTAGTTCCATAAACAAATTATGCTATGAAAAATTATCATGTTAACATCTGGCATAAATTAATTTTTTAAATTTAGGCACTTAATTTTATATGCACTCTTCATTTGAAGTAGTTGTGCTCAAAGATTGCAAACTGCAATTTATTTACATGTAGATTTTAATCTATTTTTACTCCCATTGTCTTAAGAAATATTCATCTAATATGAAAACTGGATTCATCTTTTTATAAACTTGTATTATTAGAAATTATGCTGATTAGGTGCAGTGGCTCATGCCTGTAATCTCAGCACTTTGGACGGCCGAGGTGAGATAAATGCTTGGGCCCAGGCGTTCAAGACCAGCCTAGGGAACATAGCAAAACCTCATTTCTACAACAAAAAAATTTTTTTTAATTAGCCAGGCATGGTAGCACATTCCTGTATTTTCGTCTCCTACTCTAGAGTATCACCTGAGCTCAGGAGGTCAAAACAGCAGGGACTCATAATCATGCTACTGCACTCCGCCTTGGGTGACAGAGAGACTCTGACTCAAAACAAAACAAAATGAAATGAAACAAAAAATAAATGATGCCTACAAATATGTGTATGCAAATTTTATCAGGTGTGGATTTATACAACAGAAAAAAATGAATTAAATACATTTAACTATAATGAGGGAATAAGGATGGTTACACTTTTACAAGAGTGAGGTCACTTTGATTTTATCTCAATAAGGTGTTTCTAGTTAAAACAGTGAAAAAAATAAATTTTTTCATTCACCAGGTCAATCTCTCAATAGAGATCCTTTAAGAAAGAACTCTCCATGGAAATACATATCTTTCTATTTTTTCCATTTCCTAATTGTTTTATCTTTCTCATATCTACCATCCGTGCAAAAGAAAATACAATTATAGCAATTAACCTAAGAGAGAAAATAAACATAGCAGGCATTTGGCTTACTTTTCTTGTTTCTAAACCAGCTTGGTTTTCATTGTGTTATTACTCTCCTCATCTGAATGGAGTCAAGAAAATAATTAATCTTCCACAAAATGAGACAATGACTATGGTCAAGTACGCAGCTCATACTATTTAGCTGAAGTAGGTTGTCAAAAACATCATAGATTTTTGTGCCCCTTTAAATAGCCTTGGTAGCATTCTGTTAATACCTTTTAGTCACTTAAATTTCAATACAGGTAATCTTTATTGTACTCATAGGTTTTTCATTTTAGTTTTGCATTCTTAAGATGTATATATAAGCCGGACTCGGTGGCTCAGCCTGTAATCCCGTGCCTTGGGAGGCTGAGGTGAGTGGATTGCCTGAGCCCACGGGTTCGAGACCCGCTTGGGCAACTTGGCGAGACCTCATCTCTACAATAAATCAAAAAATTAGCTGGGCGTGGTAGCGCACGCCTGTAGTTCCAGCTACTTGGAAGGCTGAGACGGAAGGATCGCCGGAGCCCAGCAGGTCGAGAGGCTGCAGTGGCCGGGAGCGGCCACTGCACTCCTGTCTAGGTGAGGGAGTGAGACTCCAACACAAAAAAAAAAAATAAAATAAAATAAAATAATAAAAATAAAAAAATTAGCCGGGCATGGTAGCACATGCCTGTAGTTCCGGTTACTTGGAAGGCTGAGGCAGAAGAATCACTGGAGCCCAGCAGGTTGAGGCTGCAGTGGCTGGGAGTGTGGCACTGCACTCCAGTCTGGGCAACAGAATGAGACTCCAACTCCAGAAAAAAAAAAAAAAAAAAAAGAAAGAAAAGGCAACTAAAGAACTAGAGATCTATGAGTTATTTTTAAAAGAAGTAATTTTTATTTAATGAGACAAGTCTCATCCCACACAAGCATTCCAACTGATACAATCCTGGGCTCAAGCTATCCTCCCATCTAAGTCTCTGAAGTAGCAAAGAATGCAGGTGCACACTACCATGCTCAACAATTTTTCTTCTATTTTTTTGTAAAGTCAATATATGTCTATATTACCCGGGTTAATCTTGAACTCCTGAACTCAACCTTCCTCAGTCTCCCAAACTGCTGAGATTATAGATATGAGCCACAATACCCGACCTTTTAAATTGTTTGTAAGGTATAGTGTTTTACTCTGGCACCCAGGCAGGAGGGGAGTGGTACAATCATTGTACCAAGCAGCCTCAAACTCCTGGAGTCAAGTAATCCTCCCACTACAGCCTCCAAAGCTGCTGAATGTACAGGCACACACCACCTCACCTGACTAATTTAAAAAAATATTAGACATAGGGTACTCACTATGTTGCCCAGCCTGGTCTGAAACTCCTTACCTCAAGTGACTTTCCCACCTCAGCCTCTCAAGTAGCTGTGATTAGAAGCAGAAGCCACCATGCCTGTCTAAAGTATCTATCTTAAAGATGCCAAAGCAGCTAAAGGAGAATAGACAACTAATCAAAAGGAGAAAAATAATGCACAAGGAAAATGAGATAACTGACAAAGAGATTAAAACTAAAAAACAGAAACAAAGTGTGGAGCTAAAATGCAGATTCACAAGACAAAGTCCACAGCAGACTTGATCTAGCAGAAGAAAAAAGCAGCAAGCTTGATAATACATAATTCAGTATAGGGTCAAGAGGGCAGAAGAGAAATAAGAGAGAAGAAAACAGAGCTTAGAAAACTTATGGGATACCACCAAGTAGGCCAATGTATTCATAATGGGAATTGTAGAATGAGAAGAGAGAGATAGTAAGTGAACAGGACTTAATGAGGACATAATAAAAGATGGCCTAAAGTTTAAAGAAGTTCAACCAACTCTACTAGGAGAAATACAAAAGAACCCAAAACAAGACACTTTATCATCAGAAATCCAAAAATCACAAAAAAAAGATACAAAAAAATAATAATAAAGTCAGGAAGAAAAAATGTTGTGGTATGTAGAAGGCCACACGTATAGGAAGATCAGACAATATTGTACAGGCCAGAAGGTTGTAGAATCATATATTCAAAGTGCTAAAAAAATGAAACCTACCAACCAAGAACACTATATTTGTTAAAATTATCATTTAAAAATGTATTGAAGGATTTCCAAATAGCTGAACACATGGAAGTTCCTGAAGGGTGGAACTCCCAAGGACGGGATGGAAGTTTGGTGCTCCTTCCCCACATCTCGCCCTATGTGTAACTTTATCTGTGTCCTTTGCAATATCCTTTATAATAAACCAGTAAATGTGTTTCCCTGAGTTCTGTGAGCTGCACTTGCAAATTAATCAAACCAAAAGAGAGGATCATGGGAAAAGCAACTTGAAGCTGGTTGAGCAGAAATTCCAAGGTTTATACTTGTGACTGATGTCCAGCAGGGTGGTGAAGGGGTCAGTCTTTGGGACTGAAACCTCACCCTATGAAAACTGACACTATCTCCAAGTAGATATAGTTGGAATTGAATTGGAAGATACCAACTGGTGTTCACTGCATGGTGGTGAGGACAAACCTCCACATTTCGTCACAGAAGTTGTCTTCTGTGTTGATAATTATTACAGTGTGGGAGGCAGAGGGAAAAACATGATTTGGAGAGTTTACCCTAAAGCAACTGGTGACAGTGAAGCAGGATTTGCTGGACTGGCTGAGGCTCAAGGAAACACATGGTTTGGAAAAAAAAAAAAAAAGTAAGAGGGTGGGGGATGAGGTACCTTTGATTCTTGGGTGGCCATGTGGTCACTTATGGTATGAAGCATCAGCAGTGCAGAGATCAGTTACTAAAGGTAAAAGTCAACCAACTGGCTGGGGCTCAGTAACTCATCCTGTAATCTCAGCACTTTGGGAGGTGAAGACAAGTGGATTGCCTGAGCCCACGGGTTCGAGACCAGCCTGCGCAACTTGGCGAGACCTCATCTCTACAATAAATAAAAAATCAGCTGGGTGTGGTAGCATGCACCTGTAGTTCTGGCTACTTGGAAGGTGGAGGTGGAAGGATCACTGGAGTCCAGCAGGTGATGCTAGGGGGGCCGTGAGCAAGCGTGCCACTGCACTCCAGCCTGGGTGACAGAACGGAACTCCAACTCAAAAAAAAAAAAAGTTAACCAGTGGAACTTAGAGAGTTGGAACTTAGGAATCCAATTCCTGAAAAGTTGAGTCACTGGATGCACAGTAAGTCCCTTACATATTAACCTTCAAGTTGCGAACTTTCAAAAATGTGAAGAACATGCATTTCATGTCCAATCATATTGTTTGTTCATATGTCTGGCATACATTGTCATGTACTTGCATTCTCTAAAAGTGGTTGTGCTTTTGTGTACTTTACTGTATACAGTACAGTAGTACAATATTTTATTTTATTTTATTTTTGAGTTGGAGTCTCTGTCACCCAGGCTGGACTGCAGTGGCACACTCATGGCCACTGTAGCCTCGACCTGCTGGGTTCAGGTAATCCTTCCGCCTCAGCCTTCCAAGTAGCCTGAACTACAGGCATGCGCTACGACACCCAGCTGATTTTTTTATTTAATGTAGAGATGAGGTCTCACCATATTGCCTAGGCTGGTCTCGAACCCGCGGACTCAGGCAATCCACTCACCTCAGCTTCCCAAAGTGCTGGGATTATAGGCTTGAGCCACCGCGCCCGGTCTGGTATTTTTATTTCGGGCTTAGGATGTCTGGAACCAAGCATGAAAGGAGCAGTGACGTAGATGGTACTGCTAAGAAATGCCACGTGATAATGATGAAAACAAAAGTGAAAATAATTCAGAGTGGAGCAAGGAGAAAAGACGGCAGCCATCACTCGTTCTTTTAACACAAATCATTCAGCCATCAGCATGATTCTAAACAACAATGACAAGAAGTAGACCAAAATATGTGACAAGGACAACATGTGAAGTCTGCTGTGCCAATGATGTTGACAATAATATTGAAGAAGCATGGAAAAGTGATGAAGAAGACGGAGAAACTTCTTAGTGTGTAGATACAGGATCAGGATCAGTACCAGTATCGATTCCCACTCAACTTAAAGCTGATTCAAGAGAAAACTAAAAGTCTTTATGAACACTCGAAGAAACATGGCAAAGAATTAGAGGTCACATCTTTTAATGTCAGCCATGGATGGGTTCATCAGTTCAAAGATAGAGCCAACCTCTATCTTTGAACATAAACATAAGTGGGGAGGTACCAAGTACAGATATGGTAGCTGTTCAAGAAATTCTTAAATATTTTCAAGAAACTATTGAGGAAAGTCATGTATTTACCTGAGCAGGTTTTTAATGTCAATGAGACAGAACTATACTGGAAGAAGATGCCAGACCAAAGTTACATCAGTAAGGAGGAAAAGTTGATGCCAGTTAAAAGGCAGCATAGGATAGGCTAACCCTGTTGTTTAGTGGCAATGCTTCCAGCGATATGAAGCTGAAACCTCTCTTAGATTACCATTGAGAGAACCCAAAAGCCCTTAAAAACATACTCAAGGGCTCTCTTGCTATTGTGTGGAAGAGAATCCTGGTAAGTTACATGGGCCATTTTCCAAGACTTCTACCACTTTATCCCAGAGGTAGAGAAATATTGCTTGGAGAAGAATGTCACATTCAACATTCTTTGGCTGCTTGACAATGCTCCAGGCCACCCTGCATTCATGATTCATGACAAGTTTCCCTTTTTTTTGAGTCAGAGTCTCATTCTGTTGCCCAGGCTGCAGTGCAGTAGCACACTCACGGCCTCGATCTACTGGCTCAGGCAATCCTTCCACCTCCAAGTAGCTGGAACTACAGGCATGTGCCACCATGCTCGACTAATTTTTCTTGATTTATTTAGAGGTGAGGTCTTGCCAAGTTGCTCAGGCTGGTCTTGAACCTGTGGGCTCAGGCAATCCTCTCACCTCAGCCCCCCAAAGTGCTGGGATTATAGGCGTAAGTCACCACACTCGGCCTCATGACAAATTTCATTCCAACATCAAAGTTGTGCATCTGCCACCAAATACTAAATCACTCATCCAACCTATGGATGACATTCAAGAATTGTCAACCTATGGATGACATCAAGTTGTAGTAACATTCAAGAATTATTTAAGTCACACTTTTTGTAAAGGCAAGTGACAAATCTGGAGCAACCTTGTGACAATTTTAAAAGGACCTTGTGACAATTTTAAAAGGACCATAACACGTACACAGATTAAAAAACTGATTTTGGGACTGGATTAAAAAAAAAAGTGGTACATATACACAATGGAATATTATGCAGCCATAAAGAAGGATTTTGCAGCAGCTTGGATGGATTTGGAGCCGATCATACTCAGTGATTTACCACAGAAACAAAGAAAAGAGTTCCATATATTCTTACTCATAAACGGACCTCGAACAATTATAATGCTATAAGAAAGCGAATGGCAGTAGTGGGAAACTTTCAGGGTGGGGGGGTGGGATAGGCAGTTGAAGGAAACTGCTAGAGGAGGGAGGGGCATACCTCATCAACAAGGGTACCTGTATGATCAATGTTTATTATACGTAACCCTGAAACATAACCCACATCTTAATAATAAAAATTAAAAGAAAAAAAACTGAATTTGTTTGGCAAGAGATTTTAGCTGTCACCATGAATGAGGTTCAGAAGAATCTTTGCCCACAATTTGTTCATGATTTTGTGGATTTCAGAAGGTGGATGAAGAGTCCAAAAAGGCCTTGAGCAACTCGGTGACGCTCTAAAAGAAACTGAACTATATCTACAAGAAGACAACTTCACTGAATTCTTTTCTGTGCAACATGAGGAGCTTACTAATCAAGACCTGATGGGGCTGGAGACCCCAAGAAAGGACGAAGAGAGACAAGAGGAAGAAGTGACTAAAGAACCAAAGAGACTAATGATGCAGGAAATGGTAAGGGGATTTTTTTTTTATTTGAGGAGGCTCTGTTAGTTTTTGACGCACAGGACCTGTATGTAGGACAGTACATAAAGGTCACAGCAGCTGATCAGAATGCAATCCAGTGCTACCATATCATCTCTGATGAGAAAAAAAAAGCTACTACCTAGACATCACCGAATTGTTTTTCCAAGAGTAGATAAAATTGAATCAAGCAAAGAACTAGAACCTGTGCCATCAATGTCAGGCAAGAGTGAAACTGCAGCTTGCCGACTGTCACCTATTGCTGACAGTCTTTCAGTTCTACCATCTCCCATCACCTCTCACTCCTCCAGTCAGTAACTCTTTTTGTCTGTTACTCAACGACAGCCCCGTATGCCAGCTGCTGTGCTGTACTACTGTACTTTTCAAGCTACTGTTCTTTAAGATTTAAAATGTTTTATTTTGTGTGTTTTTATGTATTATTTGAGTGAAAAGTATTGTTCTGCAGGAACAGACTTTCTTCTGAGACCGGCAGTTACCAAGAACGCAGTCAATGTGTAGGAAGGACAAAACCAAATAACTATGGAAACCAGAGGGTATAATGTGAAGGAATTGTTCCATTTTGTAGATCAGTATTATCGACTTTTTTCCTTTACTGAAATGAATTCTGGGAGTAATTAATTTAGGGGCAGTGTTTTGGGTTTTAAATGCCAGAAAGTAGAAGAGCATGTCTCACCATTAAACAACGGGTGTGTATGGTCCAGACACACAGGAGTTTATTTCTGAGGGAATAGCCAATCTGGTAGACTGGGAAAAGGCCACCATGAGGTTTGTTTACTCTGAAAAGGGGGACTGTCCACTCCACCTATAAATGTCAAGTGGAGCACCCCAGATGAAGCAACTGATGCTTCATATGCAAGCCATGTAGAACTGGCTTTATGATGACAGGGATTCACCTACTGAATATGCAGGTAAATGCTGTGGTTAAGAGGGCCCCTTCTACAAAGGCACCCCCGTGTAACATTTCTGCAGAATAAAACTACAGTTCAGGCAGCCTTATAAAATGTATTGTCTCAGCTTCCTCTCATGGGTCTTACAGATGCTAATAAAAACTTACGACAATGGTGAAGGGTTTAGTGGAGAGTCAAAGGACTCATCCCAAGGAGGTTAAACTTTCTAAAGTTATTAAAATTCAAAGTGAATAAAGAAAATACTGACATGGTGAAACAGAAGAAAAATAAAGAAGAGGGACAATCAGGGGACTTATCCCAGAAAGTGGAAATCATTCCTGGAAACAAATGAAAATGAAGAAACACCTTACCAAAACCTCTGGGATGCCATGAAATCAGTTTTAAGAGAGGAATTCATATCTCTATGAGCACACCTCAAGAAAATGGAAAGATCACACGTGGAGAGCCTAACAAATCACCTAAAGGAGCTAGAAAGAGAAGACCACCAAAACCCCAACTTTAGCAGAAGAATCCAAATCACAAAAATAAGAGCCCAAATGCAGGGTACAGAAGACAAAAATATCATAGAAAACATCAACAAAGACTGGTTCTTTGAAAGAATTAACAAGATTGATAGGCCCCTAGTCAGAATGACCAAGAAAAAGAGAGAAAAAGCCCAAATAAACACAATCAGAAA
The DNA here is from genome assembly GCA_963574415.1 of Tarsius wallacei. Lineage (NCBI taxonomy): Eukaryota > Metazoa > Chordata > Mammalia > Primates > Tarsiidae > Tarsius > Tarsius wallacei. The sequence goes on along the minus strand of CAUYQG010170294.1, from coordinate 9 downwards.
TACAAAAGA
>CAUYQG010170290.1:0-27308 GCA_963574415.1 Tarsius wallacei | reverse complement strand
GCCATAAGAGATAAGATAGACAAGTGGGACCTCATCAAACTGAAAAGCTTCTGCAAAGCAAAAGAAACCATCAAGAGAGTGGGGAGACAGCCCACAGAATGGGAAAAAAATATTTGCCAACTGTACACCTGACAAAGGCCTAACATCCATGATCTACAAGGAACTCAAATGTGCCAAAAAGAAAAAACAAACAAACAAAAAAAACAGCCCTATTAAAAAGTGGGTAAAAGATATGAATAGACGCTTCTCAAAAGAAGACATATGAGCAGCCAACAGATACATGAAAAAAAAACTCAGCCTCACTAAACATCAAAGAAATGCAAATTAAAATCACACACACTGAGATACCACCTAACTCTAGTCAGGATGGCCGCCATCAATAACTCAAAAAATAATAGAGCTGGAGAGGATGCAGTTAAAAGGGAATACTTATACACTGTTGGTGGGAGTGTAAACTAGTACAACCTCTGTGGAAAACATTTTGGCATTTCCTAAAAGATCCAAAAACCAACCTTCCATACAACCCTGCAATCCCCCTTCTGAGAATATACCTGGAGGAACTCAAATCGCTCTGTGAAAAAGATACTTGCACACGCATGTTTATTGCAGCCTTATTCACAATAGCAAAAACATGGAACCAACTGAGTTGCCCACCGAAAGAGGACTGGATTTAAAAAAAAAAGTGGTACATATACATGATGGAATATTATGCAGCCATAAAGAAGGACAAAATTATGAACTTTGCAGCAACTTGGATGGACTTAGAGTCTATAATACTGAATATCACAGAAACAAAGAACTGAGTACCATATGTTCTCAATCATAAACAGACCTTGAACAGTTATCATAATACTATAAGAAAGGGATTGGCAGTAATGGGAAACTGTCAGGGGAGGCAGGGGGACAGGATTGACAGTAGTGGGAAACTGCCAGGGGAAGGGGAGCCACACCTCATCCACAAAGGTATCTGTATAATGAGCATTTATATACCTAACCCTGAATTGTACCTAAAATAATTAAAATTAAAAAAAAAAAAAAAAATTAAGTACACAACAGGATGTTTTAACACACATATGCATAGTGAACTAAATATTATAATTAAGATAATTAACATATTTATCTCTTCACAAAGTTACCTTTTTTGTGTGTCTACTTTCATAGCAAATTTCAAGTATACAAATATATAATACAGTTTAATCACCATGCTGTGCATTAACTCTCTAGGATTTATTTATTCTATGCAACTGAAACTGTTGTAGACTTTGACCAACATCTCTGCACATTTCTGCAATGCCCCCCACTGCTGTTAACCACCATTCTACTCTCTGCTTCTATGAATTTGACTTTTTTGAATACAATTATTTTAGATGTGAGATCATGCAATATTTTTCTCTCTGTGTCTGATTTATTTCATTTACCATAAGATCTTTCAGGTTCATTCATGTTGTCATAAATGGAAGGATTTCTTTCTCTTTAAAGGCTGAATAATATTATTTATATTTATCCACTCATCTGTCAATGGACACTTAGATTGTTTTCATATTTTGGCTATTGTGAGTTATGCATGAAGAGATCTCTTTGAGATATTGGTTTTATTTTCTTTGGATATATCACCAGAAGTGGGATTGTTGGGTCATATGGTAGTTCCAGTTTTAATTTTATGAGGATCCTCCATTGTGTTTTCTATAATGGTTATACCAACTAATATTTCCACCAACAATGTACAAGGGACCCCTTTTCTCTACCTCTCATCAACACATACCTTTTGTCTTTTTGATAATAGCTATTCTAACGGTGTGAGATGTTATCTCATTGTGGTTTTGATTTGCATTTCCCTGGTGATTAGTGATGTTGAGCACATTTTCATATACCTATTGGCCATCTATATGTCTTCTTTGGGAAAATATCTATTCAAATCCTTTGCTCATTTTTAATTGTAATATTCAGTTTTTTGCTATTGAGTTATATGATTTCTTTATATATGTGGCACATTAACCCTTTATTAGATGTATGGTTTCTAAATATTGTCTCCCATTCCATCCCAGTTGCAACCCAGATTGCCTTTTCAATTTGTTTTTGTTTCCTTTGCTATGCAGAAGCTTTTTAGTTTGATGTGGCCCCACTTGCTTATTTTTGTGTTGTCCTATCAAAATGAAATCATAGCTGAGAACAGTATCAAAAAGTTTTTCCCTTTGTTTTCTTCCAGTTTTATGGTTCCACATCTTATATTTAAGTCTTTAATCCATTTGGAGTTAATTTTTGTGTATGGTGTAAGATAAGTGTTAAAATTCATTATTTTATACATAGTTATTCTATTTTCCCAATATTACTTATTGAAGAAATTATTTTTTCCCTGTTGTGTATTGGCCTTACCCTCAGAACCTATGAATATAATGTGATGTGGAAACAAATCTTTGTAGATGTAATTATCTGAGATGAGATAATCATGGGTTTTGGGGAGTCCCTAAATCCAATGACAGGTGTCCTTATAAAAAAAGGGAACTCTGAGGGGAAGGCAGTGTGAAGATGGAGGCAGAGACTGGAGTGGTGCATGTAAAAGTCAAGAATTGCTAACAGCCATCAGAAGCTAGGAGAAATGCATGAAATGAATTTGCCCTCAGAGCCTCTACTAGGAATCAACCCTGTTGACACTCTGATTTTAAGCATCTGGTCTCTAGAACTGTGAAAAAATATATTTCTGTCATTTTAAGCTCTCAAGTTTGTGCTAATTTATTTCAGCAGCTCTAGGAAACAAATACAACTTCCCAATTTGAATGAGGCCCAGAAACAAAAGAAGTAGCTCTAGATGGTCCAGGTTGTGGTTCAAGCAGATCCAGTGAATCCTACTTCCAGCTTTGGGAGTAGATTAATATACTTACAAGACTACAAAAAAAGCCAATAGGAGACAGACTAAAGTTATGACTTCTTCAGTAAGAAGTTATTACCCTTTTATAGAAGAGAGTCTTTGTTTTATTATTGGGCTTTATAAAAACTGATCTCTGGTTGCTGGAAAACTAGGTGATCATAGGCCGTGAGACAAACTATACTATAGTTGGCCTAAAAGCAGCCATCAATTAAGAAAGCATTCAAGCTCAACACTCATAAATCCCCTTTATTTCAATCTACTATTATAACTCCTAAAACACCACTGGACTAATTTATAAACTTATAGAAGTAATACTGTTAGTATAAGTAACAAGAAATTATTCTCCCCGCACAAGCTTATATCAGATTGGATAATCCACTGGTAGTTAGCAATTTAATATGAATAACTAATTGATAAATCACATATTAACCCCACATTGTTAACCCAACACAGGTGAGCATTAAGGAAAGATTAAAAGTAGTAAAAGGAACTCAGCAAAACTTAACCCTGCCTGTTTACCAAAAACATCACCTCTAGCATATTTAGTATTAGACATGGTTCAATGGCCTCCATATCCTGATGGTGCAAAGGTGCAAAGGTAGCATAATCACTTGTTCTCTAAATAAAGACTTGAATGGATGGCCACATGAGGGTTTTATTGTCTCCTACCGCTAATCAGTAAAGTTGACCTCTCCATGAAGAGGCGGAGAAGACCCTATGGAGCTTTAATTGATGAGTACAACCAACCTATATATCAGGTCTAGTGCTTCCTGGACATGAACTAAAAACTTTGGTTGGGGTGACCTCAGAGTACAACTTAACCTCCGAATGATTAAAATCTAGACTCTACTAGTCCAAGCAAAAAATCATTTATCGATCCAAACTTATTTGAACAACAGAACAAGTTACCCTAGGGATAACAGCACAATCCTACAATAGGGTTTACAGCCTGACTGGTGGATCAGGGTAATGGAGGTGATAAGCATGTTGGCAAGAGTTGATTTGATATGGAGGACATTTTGGTAATTATGATATAATTAGTCTAATGAGTCAAAATAATTTGTTTTATCTTAAACTAATTACCATATTCAACTCATTCCAATCTCTTTTGAATTCATTCATAAACAAGACCTAGGGCTACAGTGGAAATTAAGACTAGAGCTCTAATTAGAATAAAGTTAAAGTTGTTTGTTTGGAAGGCTCAGAGGAGGGAAAGCAGGAGGGCAATCTCCAGATCAAATAGAAGGAAGGTGATGGCAACTAAGAACAATTTTATAGAAAAAGGTAAGCGGGCAGATCCTGTTGGGTCAAAACCACATTCGTAAGGGCTAGATTTTTCTGCATACACATTTAGTTGTGGGAGTCAAAATGCGACAGTGACGAGAAGTAGTGCGAGTATGGTGTCCATGATTAGGGAAATTATAAGGTTAATTATTCTTTTTGGGGTTACACCAGAGCTGATTGATTGGAAGTCAATTGTACTAATTAATACTAAAAGAATATGATCCTCATCAATAAATGGAGACATATAGGAATACTCAGACTACATCTACGAAGTGTCAGTATCAGGTGGCAGCTTCAAATCCGAAGTGGTGATTAGATGTGAAGTGGAATTTTAGTTGGCAAAGAAAGCAAACGGTGAGGAAAGTTGAGCCAGTGATAATGTGTAATCCATGAAAGAATGTTGAGCCGTAAATGACATCTGCAATAGTGAAGGATGTTTCAAGGCTTGAAGTAAGGTTAAGTAAATGCCTAGAATAATTATAATTAGTGGGGCTTGAAGTATATTTTTTTGGTTACCTTCTATGACTGTGATGGGCCCAAGTAATTGAGACCCCAGAGGCTAGTAATACGAATGTATTAATAATGGGACTTCTCAAGGGTTTAGAGGATGAATACCTGTTGGGGGTCAGCAGCCTCCTAGTTCTGGGATTGGAGCTAGGATAGAGTGATAAAATGCTCAAAAGAAGCCTGCAAAGAAGAAGCCTTCTGAGATGATAAAGAGAATTATTCCATATCAGAGACCTTTTTGTACAATTGATGTGTGGTGGCCTTGAAATGTGCCTTCTCAAATGATGTCACATCATCATTGATATAGAGTGAGCATGTTGATTGGAAGGCCTAGTGGCAAGAGCAAGGGTGAGTTAAAGTGGAATCATATAACAAGGCCTGATGTTATGAGGAGAGCGGAGAGGACTCCGGTTAATGATCAAGGACTGAGGTTTACTATATGATATGCATGTGTTTATCTTAGTCTACTTTTTGCTGCTGTAAGTGAAGGCCATCTGAGACTGGATAATTTATAAAGAACAGAAATTTGTCACAATTATGGAGTCTGGAAAGTCCAAAGTTGAAGGGGGTGAGGACCTGCTTGCTGGATGCCATAGCATGGCAAAAAGCATCAAATGACAGAATTGCAAACAAAGACAGAAAAGGAAAGAGAGAGAGAGACAGAGAACGAGAGAGTGAGAGAACTCATCATTTTAATTTTTAAAAAGACCCACTTCCTCAATAACGCCATTAACCCATTCTTGAAGGCTCCGTGTAACCCCTCTTAAAAGTCCCACCTCCCAACACCTCTGCATTTTTCCAACACATACACTTTGGGGAACATATTTAAACCATAGCACCCATTACGAACTGTGTGAACTGTGTGTCTAATCATGAGGAAGTGGTAAACAGATACCAGGCCTGAGCAGGCCCTGAGGCACAGATAAGTTGTATCAACACAGGATTCACATTTCTTGCATACCTACTCCTGCCATACCAAATCAAGTGACAGTCTCAATTAGTCAGTATGTCAAGAGAGCAAGTGTTGTCTTCCAACTCAGAATGCTCCCATCTAAGACTGTGATCGAGACGTGAAAATAAATCCTAGTTCAGACCAAAAAGAAATGCAGGAAAAAGCGTATATTCTCCCAAGAACTGGGAAAAAAGAAGCCTTGACGTTCTTCTTGATTGTAAACTGGATTATAGTTAAATTCCAGAAAAGTGCTGAAAGAAATTCAGCCAAGAGCCCACAGATATGTAGAATAACCGAGGGTAAAAGTAAAAAGTGTGATGAGAGAAAGAGATCAAAGATAGAAAGGGTAAAGAAGGCTTGAGAAAACCCCAGGGGCAGATAAATATATGACTTTTTGGAACTCAGTTAACTCTGAGTGGCTTTCCTGGAGAGTGCTTAGTAATTGATCTGATAAAGTTCCTGGAATAGAAGGGGGCATGGTAGAAATGATGGGAGTGCATAGACTTAATGACAATTTAGTGATGCTAAAATTCCCAAAGTTATGCAGGCTCCAGAAGCCATGGTGGCTTCCTAGGGTCTTCCACAGAACCTAACGGATAAGTACAGAACAATCTAATGTTTACCATGGTATATCATCTTGATGCTCCAATATGTTCTCTTTAGTCTATTTTGGGGGCCCCCAAACCTTGAGGAGTTTCTGTTCTTTATAGCCAGCACAGCACCTCTTATTACAGAGCTGTTTTTGGCAGGGTCTGGAAATTTGCTTTCTCCTCCGCTAATGACTAATGGATTTGGTTGCTGTACTCCTTGTCTTGGGTCAGCACAGCGCTGAGGTACAACTTACACCCCTGTGGGATAAACTGAAGCAACGCCATGTAAAACTTTACTTGAAATCATGCTCATGCTTGGTTTCCTCATTCTCATAAAGATTTCCCTTGGCATTTGTTTACTCATAAGTCACCGGTACAATGCTCCCTTCTTAAAAGTCTCTTTTCTTTCAGGGCAGTTGACCTACAACTCATATCAATCTCATGAGTAAGTAGTTCAATTTGAAAGTCCAGCCTATTGCCTTTTAAACAGATAAAGCCTTTGCTGAAAGACACAAAGCCCAGATCACTCAATGAAGGTCGTAATAATACAACAAACATCTGGTCTTTGATAAGGTAAGGGAGACTTTGAAGATAATCCTTGCCCCCTCCTCCAGTGCAGCAGAAGCAACAGCAATTGTTTTGCCATTAGAAATTTCAAGAAATTTTACAATAGGAATTTTACAATGTATATACTTCTGATATATAAAGTATATTTAAAACATAAATGGACTGCCATTGCTTTGCTCAACTATGGTCTGACCATGTGACTCCTTGAGCCACGATCGCCATGTTTCTTAGCTTTGGCCCCCTCCCCTACCTTGGGGAGGTGAACCTCCTCTCTCTCTCTCTCTAATTTTCTTTTTAAATAAACTGTGTTTTTTAATCTAAAAAAAAAAGAAAACCAGATGGTAATTCACACATTTTCTTTTCTTTTTTTTTTTTTTTGAGTTGATGTCTCACTCTGTCGCCCAGGCTGGAATGCAGTGGCATGCTCACAGACACCACAGCCTTGACCTGCAGGGTTCAGGCGATCCTTCCACTTCAGCCTTCCAAGTAGCCGTAATTACAGGCGTGCACTACCATGCCCGGCTTATTTTTTTATTTATTATAGAGACGAGGACTCACCAAGTTGCCCAGGCTGGTCTCGGACCCTTGAGCTCAGGCAATCCTCTCGCCGTGGCCTCCCAAAGTGCTAGGTTTGCAGGCTTGAGCCACTGTGCCTGGCCTCACGTATTTTCTTAACTGATCATTTTCTTTATTCCTCTGAATCGGCTACTATATTAGTATGCCAAGGCTGCCATAACAAAATACCACAGACAGTTAAAAACAGACATTTCTTTTTTTACAATTCTAGAGTCTGGAGGACAAAGATAAAGGTGTCAGCAGGTTTGGTTTCTTTGGAGGCCTATTTCTTTGGCTTGGATTTAGCGCTCATCTTGCTGGATGCTCACATGAGTGTTCTTCTATGTGTGTGCATCTGGAATCTTTTTGTGAGTCCAAATTTCCTTTTCTTATAAGTACTCCTAGGGCCTACCCAGAGGGGTTCATTTTCATTTAATTTCACCTTTAAAGGACCTATTTCCAGGTAGAGTCATATTCTGAGATACCGGTTGCTAGGGCTTCAACATATGAATTGAATTGGGGACACAATTCTGCCTATAACCGTTACATCTGGAATATGGATTTCGAGTGTGAACTATTTCTTGCTCTATTTTGAACAGGAAATGTTTTAGTCAGAAAGAGGCAAATATTACTCATTATTTACACAGGTAAAGATAGAGTTTAGTAAAAGGCTATTGAGGTATTTTGATTTGTTCTTATGCCATCTTTTGTTTAAAAAGATTTATTTTGATAAAACAGTTGGGGCCACTCGCATGGGATTTACGCAGGGATTTGAGTTAGCTGATAGGAATACAACTATCTTTTAGTAACTTTATGTAACATAAGCTCCATGAAGAAATTGAAAATTGGCTGGCTGAGGATGAATTAAAATCTTGCAGGGTGGTGAAGAGCATAATTTTGTAATTGTACAGTAGGGTTGATTTACCATCGAGTAATATCATCTCTGCTTTTGCCCAATATATAATTGAAATATTTTTTAAACAGAGAGAACAAGTTAGAAAGGTTATTGCAATTCTACACAGATGGGATCATCAAAGACTGTAATACTCATGTGTGATGTTTTGGGTCACCCCACTGATTAAGTACCCCAACTGCTAAAATGCTAGCTGAAGGCAAAGTGGACACGGAATGAGTTATGGAGTCAGTAAGCTATCAGTATTACCACAGGCATGAGACCTGTGCAGAGATGACCAAAGCCATTACTCAGAATTTCCTTCCTTTTTGTGGCATGTGAATATTTTCAAGAACTTCCCTATTTTTTGTCGCTTTCCACCAACATTGCATATGCATTATTGTAATCTGACTTTGTAATTATTTTGTGGTTTTCAATGTATCAGAATCAGATTGGTACAACACTTTTTAAAAAAGAAATAAATATCAGTCAGAGGTCTTAAGGTTGGAGCTTGAAGAAAATGGAAAGAGAATGACTTCCTTTGGAGAGTGAACTATCTTTAATAGAACAAAGGTGAGCTGGTTGATCTTGGTAGGGGATTTTTGCATTGCATGTTGTGTTTCATTTTTGACTGGGCAATGTTGATGTTTGGTGTGGTGGGCATGTGTGTTTTATTTTGGCTATTCATGATCATAAGAGCCTTCCTCTTTGAGGAATTCCTGCATTGTGTGTCCCAGTGGGACACTATGCCTAGGCTATCTCCTAAAGCAGAGAGGCAGGTACTCTTGGAAGTCATGGCCATGGTAGGGAACGGGCAGGGATCAGAGGTTTCGCCAATAAGACACTTACAACAAAACTTTTGAATTTTGGGGAACAACTAACAGATTCACAGCTTTGAGTGTCAATGGCAGTGACCCAAAGACACCTGTGTTACCAGTTTGAGTGTCCAATGGCAGAGGTACCTACCACTGGCCACAGTCTAGCCTAAGTTTACCCCAAAGTTTGAACTTACCTGTCTTTTTTGAGCTCAGTCTTCATTGGTTCAGCCCTGGTTATCTGGTCTTTCTGAGAATTTTGAGAGTTACCCAAAGGCCTTCTAAATACATTTGTCATTGATATGGTTAGCCAAATTCTTTTGCAATCGCTTGTAGCATTAAATTCTGATTAATAAAGACTCTTCACTTATTTGTTCATTTTTCTCTCCAATTTTCCAATGCTAACTCTGCCTTCTGCAGTTGGAAACTTTTCCTATCCTGAATTTTCTATAATTTTCCCACTTTGCACATCCTCCTTCCCATAGATATCTGCAGATGAGACACCACTAACCAACACTTCCCTGCTGGTGCGTTTTCCTACCTTATGCTACAGGGCATCCTTCTGGACTTACAGGTCTCTTATTCCTCTCTTTTTTATCTCCTCCTCCTTCCTGTTTACATCCCTCTCAGGGTGTCTTCCTTCTTATTCATAAACTTCCTTATTCATTAAATGGTATAACATCTAAACATCTGTTGCAAATATGACGCCTTTGGATGACTCAAAGCTGGCTGCTCACCTATCTCTTAAAACAGCCTCTTTGAAAAACACAAAACAGAAAACTATCTTAACCATTTTTGATCATACAGTTTAGTAATGTTAACTATATTCACATAGTTGTGCCACAGATCTCTAGAAATTTTAATTGTGCAAATCTGAAACTCTACACCCATTGAACAGAAACTCCTCATTTCTCTTCCCCCGGCCCCAGCCCCATCCACCACAGTTCTACTTTCTTTTTCTATGAGGTTGACAACTTATGTACATCGTATAAGTAGAATCACACATTCTTTGTCTTTTTGTGAGAGGCTTATTTCACTTAGCGTAATGTTTTCCAGATTCATCCATGTTGTAGCATTGTATGTATTATTTCATTGTATGTATATCACATTTTTTTGTCTACTTGTCTATCCACAGACATTTGGGTTGCTTCCAACTGTTGGCTGTTGTGAATAGTGCTCCTGTAAACGTGAATGTGCCAATACGTCTTGGAGACCTAGCTTTCAATTGCTTTGGGCATATACCTAGACATGGAATTGCCAGTTCACATGGTAGTTCTATTTTTAATTTTTTGGTGAAACGTCTCATTGTTTTCCATAGCAGCCATACCATTTTACATTCCCACTAAGGGTACACAGGAGTTTCAATTTTTTCACGTCCTCACCAATACTTGTTTTTTGCTGTTTTTTTAAATTGACCATGCAAAGGAATATGAGATCACTTCTCATTGTAGTTTTGATTTGTATTTATCTAATGTTTAGCAATATTGAGAATATTTTCATATGCTTGTTTGCTATTTGGAGAAACGTCTAGCTGAGTTCTTTGCCCATTTTAAACGTAGGGTTGTTTGTTTTTTGCTTTTGTTGAGCTGTAGGAGTTCTTTATATATTCCCCATAGTTACTACTTATCAGATATATGATTTGCAAATATTTTCTTTCATTCTATAGTAGCACTCTGTTGATTATTTCATCTGATGTACAATAGGTTTTAACTTTTATGTAATCCCATTTATCTATTCTTATTTCTGTTGCTGGTACTTTTGGTCACATACTCAAGAAGTCATTGCTAAATCCAATGTCATGAAATTTTCTTCTGTGTTTTCTTCTAAGAGTTTTATAGCCTTAGGTCTGACATTTAAATCTTTTGATCCATTTTGACTTAACTTTTGTATATGGTTTAAGATAAGCACCCAATTTTATTATATTGCATGTGGCTATCCAGTTTCCCAACACAATATGTTGAAGACAATGTCCTTTTAATTTTGTGTGATCTTGGCTTCTTTGTTGGAGACAATTTGACTATAAAAGAAAGAGGTTATTTCTGGTCTGTCTATTCTGTCCCATTGGTCTATAGAAATGTCTTTATACCATTACCACACTGTTTTGATTACTGTAGCTTTGTAGTATGTTTGAATCAGGAAGTATGAGGCCTCCAACTTTGGTCTTCTTTTTCAAGATTATTTTGGCTATTCAGAATCCCTTAAGATTCCATATTAATTTTTGGATGTTTATTTCTGCAAAAAAATGCCATTGAGAGTTTGATACCAATGGCACCTAATCCATAGATTGCTTTGGGTAATATGGAAATTTTAATAGCATTAAATCCTCCAATCTATTAACACAGGATATCTTTTCATTTATTTGCATCTTATTTAATTTCTTTCAGCCATGTTTTATAGTTTTCAGTGTATGTCTTTTGCCCCCTTAAGTTTATTCTTAAGTATTTTATTGTTTAATATACTTTTAATGCTTTCAGTTTAAAAGAAAAACCAGATTTATTAAGGTATAAGTGACAAATAAAATATTGTATATTTATAGTATACAATGTGAGGTTATGATGTGAAGTGATTAAATAAAAGTAATTAGTAAGCATCACCATATATACATATCACTTGATTTTGTGGTGAGAACATATAAGATCTACTCTCTTAACATTTTGGAAGTATACAATACACTATTTTTAACTATAGCCATGTATAATAGAACATTCCATACTATAGTAGCAGAATATGCCTTCTTTTCAAGTACACAGGGAACATTCTCCAGGATAGGTCACATGTTGGGCCACAAAACAGTCTTGGCAAATTCAAAAAGATTTAAATTATATCAAGAATCTTACCCAGTTACAATGATGTGAAAACAGAAATCAATGACAGGAGGAAAAATCCACAAATATGCAGAAATTAAACAATACACTTCTAAAAAAATAAGTCAAAAGAGAAGTCAAAAATATCTTGAGACAAATGAAAATGGATGCAACAGTTTATGGGATGAAGCAAAAGCAATTCTAAGGGGAAGTTTATTGTGATAAAAACCTATATGATTCTTTTTTGATGCTATTGTAAATGAGCTTGTTGTCTAATTTCTTTTTAGGATGGTTCATTGATAGTAAATAGAAACACAACTGATTTGTGAGTTTTTGGTTTTGTACCCTGCAACTTTACTAAATTCATTTATTATTTCTAAAAGTCTTTTTTTGTTTGTTTGTTTTAACAAACTTGACCTTCCTTAGTAAACTCCTTGCCCTCTCTCCATAGGTTTCGATTTATATTTTGCTTTCTTATTTACTATTGTCGAATTTGACTAAGAATGAAGCCTGACTATTTAATTCAAATTAGAAAATTGGTCTTAATGGTAGTTTGAAAGTAAGCGTACAGAGCTTGATCTTCCTCAAAGTATGTCCCTAAGAGCCTCCCCTTCCTAGGATAGTTTATAACTGGCTCTCCTGACAAGGAGTGTGAAAGACAGAAAAATAAAGAAAGAAATAGAATAAGGTTTGAGGGGAGAAGGACAATAAAAATACATTTAGACAATTAAGATTGAAGATGATTTTAAAGGCCCACTCTCATATGTGACCATTATAATGATTCAATCATTTTGCCCACCAACATGTAAATTTTACCATTTTATGGCTTCATCCCACTGACTCCTTCTGAGTTTGTGTGTTTATTTGTAATTCTATTTTATATAGGGTTTCATTGATTTAAGCATTGAATTAATTTGATTTAAAAATCCATCTTTTGGACAGGCAGGTAGAGGAGACAGTTCAGTATTTCCTAGACATCACCATGCTTCCATTTCTATGCTATGCCTTTGTTTCAGCATTGCCCTATCTGGGATATGATCCATAATCCTGTCCAGGTTCTCAGTCATTTCCTTCCCAATTTCCTAATTCAGCTCAAGTTTGCTTTTATGACTCTCCCTTGATTATCCACCTCATCCTTTTCAGCATTTTTTACCCACCATAGTTTCCTTTCTACCCCAGGCTGTACCTTCATTAGACACCATCCTTATTTGTTCTCTATTGTCTCTTAATTTCTCTGATCTCATGAATTCACTTAAACTTGGCACCCCTAACAGAGGATCAAACATGAGCTACATTGAATCAGTGACTCTGTAAAGACAGCAGGTAATCTTTTGCCTGGCATAGAATGTCTCCTCAATAAATATTTATGCAGATAAAACTATCTTAGGCAACTAGACTTCGAGGCTCTTATAGCAGACTGATTACCTCTTATTTCTTCTCATGACAGGGATGTAGGATAAATTCCCAGGTCTAGGATTGTGTCAAAGTGTCACATTTTAAAAAAGAAGACATATGTAGCAGAACGGTTTTCTATATACATTTTGTTTTTGTAATTAAAATATTACAACCCATTAACTATTTAATTCTCCTGACTGACCTGTTCTTGAAAACACTGGGTGTCAGATCCATTATGGAATGTAATGTCCTTATTCTTCTTCATAAATAATAGCAATGTATTCTCTGGCCTAGGATCTTGATATTTTCAATATTCCTCCCCCAAAAATTACACATGTGGAAGATCCAGTAAATTCTCCCTAGTAAATACCATATTTATTCATAAAAATATTTTTCTGTGTATATAATTTTTTTAAAAAACATATTGAATACATCATTATATTGTCTTCTGTTTTGTTCTGTTGCTGTTAATAATTGAGTTCTTATTCTACCTTTTGTTCTTTTAAAGATGATTTTTTTTTTTGTTAACTGCTTTTAAAATTTCCTCTTCATCTTTGGTTTTCCTTAATATTATTATAATGTGTCTGGATGTGAATTTCTTTTTTTAAAAATTCTGTTTGAGATTTATTGGTCTTCCTGAGTATGTCAGAGTATTTCATCAGTGCTGGAAAATTGTCAGCCATTTTTTCACACATCATCTCTGTTCCTTTCACTTTTCTTCTATCTGAGACTCAGATCAAGCTTATATTAGACATTTATACTACACTATCCTTATATTAATCAGAGCTCTCCAGAGAGCGAGAACCAATAGGATGGTTGGATGGATAGAAGATAGATAGATAGATAGATAGATAGATAGATAGATAGATAGATAGATAGATAAGGGGAATTATTAGCTGAATAGGCTTATGTGATTACAGAAGCTGAGAGGTCCCATAATAGGCCATCTAAGCTAAAGAACCAGAGAAGCAGGTATCATGACTGAGTCCATGTTAGAAGGCCCGAGAACCAAAGAAGCCAATGATGTGAATTTTATTTATTTATTCTGTTTTATTGGTCTTCTTGAGCATGCCTGTTGGAGTATTTCATCAGTGTCCAGATTCTCACTCTGAAACTGAAGACCTGAGAGTCTTCAAGAGGCTTCTGGTGCAAGTCTGGGAGTCCCATGGTCAAAGGTCATGGAGTTCTTATGTCCAGGAGTAGTAGAAGAAGGACATCCTGCTCTAGAAGAGAGACAGTGAGAAAGAGAGAGAGAGAGATGAAGAGAGAGAGAGGGAAGAGGGGAGAGTAAAAGTCAGGAAAAGAGGAGGAGATGGGGAGAGACAGAAGAATTTGTTCTTTTTGTATCTTTTTATTTTATCAGGATCCCCAGACAACTGGACGGTGCCCACTCACACTGATGACGCATCACTCCACTCAGTCCACTGACTCACACGTCAATCTCCTCTGGCAACAACCTCCTAGAGATACACCAAGAAACAATGCTTCACCAACCATCTAGGCATCCCTCAATCCAGTCAAGTTGACACCTAACATTAACCACAGTGTATGGCGCTCCGTAGTTGTCTCACCCTTCTGTATATTCCTTATTAGGCCAGGCTGGCCTTGAACTCTTGGACTCAAGTGATCCTACTACCTCAGCCTCATAAGGAGCCGGGACTACAGACATGAACCACTATACCTGGCCTCCCTCTGTGTTTTTAAAAATCCTATTTTATGTGCTAACGTCTATAAAATTCACTTGTGTCTAATTGGTTGTTAAGCTTAGACACAGAGTTCTTTATATTTTTTAATTAAGTAATTTATTTTAAAGATGTGGGGTACAATTCAGGATTAAGTAGATAAGTGGTCATTGTACAGGTAAATTTTAGGTCTCCCTTCGGAGGGTTCTTTTTAAACAGCTTTATTAAGGTATAGTTTACATATTATATGATTCATCCATTTTAAATGTATAGTTAAGTGAATTTTGCCATGTATGAACAGTTGTAGAACCATTACCACAATCTAATTTTAGGATAGCCCCATCACCCTAAAGAGAGACCTTGTCAGTACTTAAGTTTCTATTTCCCTTCCACATAAGTCTGTCAAAAAGAAAGTTCGAATTTTAGGCCAAAATTTTCTTCCAAGTTTATGTATCCATCTGCATACGTATTTTCTCTTTAATATTGGCCTAGTAATTGGTCACTGTTTTGATCAGTTTCTTCACATCTTAAGGAAGATTTTAAAAATAACTTCTCCAGCATTTTTACCTGAGGTGCGTGTTTGAGTAACCTAGCTCACACCGTCAGAAACAGAAAGTACCTCTCTGGGCTTATTTTACCTCACTGTTTGGACTTAGAGGTAAGAGTGCCCGCTCCTGTGAATGAGACTCACTGAGCAGGATGGAGACCAGAGAGCACCAGTGATTTGATGCCCACTTGTGCTTCTCGGCCCTGCTGCTTTTGTATATACATCTTTTTCACTGGGAATGGCTTACCTTTAATAAGCTGGCAGACTCTTTCTGGCACACGGGAGTCTCATGGAAGCTTCCTCTGGTCCTGGTGTCATTGCTGAAGACATGTTTGCTGGTCATTACCCCTGGAGAGAAAGGTTTTATGATTGAGATGTATAGTTTTGGAAAGAGAACTTCGAGTTCTTCTGACAGGCCAGATCTACCAAACCTGTAAACATTTAGTCTATTAACAGCACATCCGTACCAATTCTCTAACATCACTAAGAACCAATTTTCTTTTTGTTTTCTTTCTTTCTTTTATTTTTTAGAGGTGGTCTCTCTATGTTGCTAAGGCTAGTCTTGAACTCCTGGGCTCAAGTGATCCTCTCACCTCGGCCTCCCAGAGTAGTTGGAATTACGGTGTGAACCATCATGCAAAGGTCTTTCTTTCAGGAAGCACCTAAAAGAGAAAATGTATACACTCACACTATAGAGTTTCACTCAGGTACGTCTTCCCTAGCCACCTGCTGTCTTACTGTCCTGGGAAACAGAATCACCACATCTAAACTTAGCTGCTGCTTCTTTGATTTATATATGGTAGATATGGTTCTTCTTGATGATGAGTACACAGGCCTTTGGCTTGATGAAAAAAAAAAACAAAGGGGTTTTATCTGCCTTGTTCATTGGCACCCCCACCCCCGGAGCCTAGCACAGTACCTGGTATAACTTCAGGAATATCCATGAACTCAAAAAATAATTAAATGTTAATAAAACATTAAGAATTCAGACCATGAGTTTAGAATAAGGGGTGTGAGTTCAAGAGCATGTAAGCATCTTGGAAGAAAGTTGCCTTTCCAACCCTGTATGCCTTGAGATTGTGCCCCTTTTTACAGTTCTGAGGGGGAAAAAAGGAGAAAACCCTTAAATGTATACCAGTCCAAGTGAGCAGGGAGTGGCATGAGTATTTAATATGCTCAGAGTTACAACATTTATTTAGAAACTGGCCCTTCAGAAAATCTGAGGGCACTGGATCTTCTTTACTCTCCAGCTGCATGATTATGGGCAAAATACAACAGGGGAGGTATGAAAACCCAGAGCACAACTTGATTTTAGGACAGAGCTGAGTTCAGGTCCTGCTTTTCCCCTGGTCTCTTCACACCTGTCTCTAGTCTTCCTCCTCCTCTGTGGAATGAATGTTCTAATGTACTCACCTTTTAGGACTGTCGTGAGACAATTAAGCACTTAATGTCTGGTACATAGTAAAAGTAGATTGTAAGTTGGCTTTTGTCAATTCTTATTCCATAATTTGAAAAACAGCCAGTACTATTAATACTTCCTTGGTTGTTTTAAGGATTAAAATGAACACATAGACTATCTTCTCAAGTTATTTTATTACAAATTGATGTTGAACACAAGACCAAACTGGATTAGAGAAAAATGTTTCAACTAAAATGGATCTGTTGTTTGTCCATAAGCATGGTTGTATGAAAGAAACAGGGCTCAGAATAAAATCCAAACAAAGGGGAGGAAGGATTTTGTTCACACACAACACTGCAGCTTTATTTGAAGTAAACCTCTAAGGCAGTGGTGCTCACACTTGAGTGTGCATCACCTGAAGGGCTTCTTAAAACTCACATCGCTGTCACCTCCCCACCCCCTATTTCTGATTTCATAGTTTGAAGTGGGTCCCAAGAAACTGCCTGTCCAATAAGATGACCATAACGTTAGCACTGCTGACCTTGGGACCACATTTTGAGAACCACCACTATGGCAGTAATTCTCAGCCTTGGTTGCATTTTAAAATCATCTGGGGAGCTTTCAAAGACACTAATGCCTGAACTCCACCCACAAAAGTTCTAATTTCATTGATCTGGGGCAGGGTCAGATAATGAGGAATCTCAAGAACTGTCCAGGTGACCCAAATGTATAGAAGTTCCTTAGGGAATATAAGTTCTGGAATATTTTAGAAAAGAGGCATTCAATTATTCATCCAATAAATATTTGTTGAGTACCTATTATAAATCTAGCCCTATGCCAAGTACTGGGAAAACACATACAAATAAGGCAGAGAATGGAAGATTGCTGCATCAAAAACGAATAATTTAAAGGGACTACCATACAATAAACATATGCACAGAAAGCTGCTAAGGACTGTTGGGGTGTTTGGAGGGCAGTAAAGTTCAAGTGAGAAAAGGCTTCAGTAAGGAATTTGAACATGATTTTGAAAAATGATCTTGATGTTTTGTGAGCAGAGAATATGGGAAGAAGATTTCAGGGAGAGGGAGGTCATGGGTTAAGACCTGGGGCTGGGAATGTTGTTTTCATAGGTGTCACAGGCTGGAGCCTGGTGTAGTGGTGCATAATGAGGTGGGAGAATTAGACTAGAATCAAATTTCACGCTTAGACTTCATCCCATGGGCCTTGGGGAGATATTTGAGGGATTTAGGAAGAAAGTGATACAAATAGATTTGACCATCAGGTACACCAAAAGTAGGAAGACCTAACTGAGAAATAGTCTCTCAGTTAGATATATGGACACAGAATAATCAAGACACCAGCTTCCTTTTCTTTTGCTGACTCCTCACTATCTGATTTAAGCGCAAGGAAAAAAGAAGGATACATTTCTTTTTACTGCAAGTCTGCCTGTTTTGGGCTTTGGGAATGTGAGGAAAAAAATTGTTAATGGGGAGAAAGAAGACAGCAGAGAGAAGGGAGGAGGAAAACACCACAGAAATGACATTGTTGTCCGGATCAGCTCAGAAGCGGCTAATGGAAATTGAAGTCGTGCAAACAAGTTTTTCCACTGGCCCGGGATCCTCTGAAACCCTTTCCCACCGAGGCCAAAAGGCCACATCCCGTAGCCTGCACTGCCACCTGCAGGTCAAAGTCCAGAAACGGCGACGTTCGAATCTCCTGGATTTTATCTTCGGCTTCGGAGAAACCAAGAGGTAATCAGAACGTGCCGTGTATATCATCAGTCTGCCCTCAGGCTGGGCCTTTGAGTACTTCTCTGTTGTTTATATTTAAGTTTAATTTTTAAATTACCGTTTTTCATGGATCTTAAAGGTACATTTCCCATCACATTTTTACAACTGAAGTCAGAATGTGCCTTGGGATTGTCATTTTAATTATTATTTTTTCTTTGTGATACATGAAGGGACATCTTAGTGTTGATATCATCTTAGATGTGGTCAGATTAATCTAGCATATATCAGAGGTGTGACCTGATAGGAAAGGCATGATTTATTTTGAGTGTGAAAAATCTACTGTCACTTTGAATCTCTACTGTCCCATCTTTCTTAAATTTTAACTCTCCAGTACTTACGAGCTATTTGATTTTTGGTAAGTTATCTCTCAGAGCCTCAATTTCTTCATCTTCAATGCGACTTCTAAGATTTTTGAGTGTTAAGTAAAATTATAACTAAAGTTCTTGATAAGGTCCTACCTAGCACATTAGAGGGCTCACTAAATGATCGTTATGATGATTCTCAAATTAAAGTCTCAAAATACAGCTGCTCCTGCTACTAACTGAGTGGGAAATATTCAGACAAAAACACTGTTCATTCTCAGAATGCGCAGTCAAGTCCCCATTGCAATCTGTGCGGATTAATCCTTGGAATTTATGAGAGCAACTACTGAGAGGCTTGCTTTATGTTGATAACAAAAGGCACGAGGGTTCAGATGGAGTCTATGGGAGCATTGACTTTAAATGCACTTATTTGGATGTTTAAAGTCTTAAGCAGAACCCAGCTATCTTGGCCCACTATAATTCAAAACCTCCTGTCACCAAACCGTTTTTTCCCCTGTGCCCTTAAAACTATCCAGCCTGGTTTCTGCTTTATTCTGATAAACCTAGAAGTGCAGTCCTCAGCCTTTTAAGTAAAACTGCTTTTCCAATATTTAAGGCGGCTGAACATAAATGAAATAGAAAATGACAATGATAACAGGTAATGCTATTGCTGCCTGCTGGATGCTGTTTGTAGCTCTCCCTAGCAATCACAGGATAAAATAAAGTCCACGTTGAAGGGCAGTTTCTCTAATTGCTGCCAAGGGATATAAGCAACCTGGACTTGAAGTCTCCGTTAGCTCTGCAGGGGGGCAGCTCTCAGGAGCACCTAGACAGGAATGGAGCTTATAAAGATGTCTTGAAGCAGGCTTTCATGTTTGCCAAGTGGCTGCCCCTTGAACTCCCTAATATCCCCTTTTTCTTAAGTGATATGAAATCGTACAGTTCAAGTTCTTAGCACAAGTCCCAAGGAGAGAGAAGCAGCAATAGGAAAAGGAAGAAATCAAAGCTTTTCATGGTGACTGCTGCATGCTTTCTTGGTAGCATCATTGCCTTTCTGGGGCTTATGTTGGGACAAGGGGCTGTAGAGTCACAGAGGGAGGTCTTCAAATGCTCGTACTGTCCAGGCCCTTCCCCTTTATGCCAATCTGCTGCAATTGCTGGGCCTTATAAAATTTTATATGACTACTTTGTTAAGTAGGTATTAAGTTCGTTTTATGCACGGGGTCCCAGACAGATTAAGAATCTTGCTAGTATGTGATTAAATCGTGGTTTGAAGCTACGGTGATGTGTCATCAATGCCTGATTTGTTTTGTTTTGTTTTCCAAGAAACAGTCCTTCCTCACGAGTTTTTTCACCTGAAACAGAAACAACACCTGAATCCATACTCAATTGCCACAGACTTTGTTGCGGATAGGATAAATGATCATACTACTTATATATAAAGTATGTGAACATCTGCTCATTTATTTATTCTTCAGAACAGCCTGGTGAGATAATCATTGGGCCCATTTATAAATGAGAAATCATGGGGCTCATTTCCAAATTGGAAACTATAATCTAAAAAGATTGGAAGTAACTGGCCCAAGGTGACACAGCTCATACCTGAAGCACGTATTCTAGCCTAGGCTTTATCATGACAAGCCCATGTATTGTCAACGAGGCACACCATCATCACTTTACAACTAAAATAATACACTAATAAATAATTTCTACTCATTTCAGATTTCTGTGACCCAGATGGCTATTTTGAGGTTTTCTAAGTTTCCATTATAAACAAAGATGAATTGGTGAGTATAGAGAGATGGTGATAATTAGTTAAGAAACTCTGGCATTCCTTTATAGTCTATTTGAATTTGGATTTGGTTATTAATTTATATCTCTCAGAATATTTTATTCTCATCTATTACAAATTATAGAAATGATTTAAAGTATTCCATGAGCTTTTAAGGAGGAAATCTCACAAGTCTCTTAGGTCTTGTGTGGCTCTGTTGTCTCCTGCCATGATGATAAAAAAAACTAGTTAATAGCAGGAAATGTATTTAGGATATTGCCTTGACCAAGGCTGTCATATCATCAGGGGGAGGAAAAGTGGTATCAAAACACTTTTTCTGTAAGTATTTGTGACAGAGGTAAATCATTACGTTCTTTCTTTTTTAGATAGTAATAAGAAGTGAACTTGCTAGTATACAGTTTGTTTTATATTATGTATACATATGTATGTATATGTGTATATATATATATATATATATATATATACACACCCATATCACAAATATATATGAATTAATTTCTTAGAAGATATTCCTAATCAGGTTGTCTTTTTTTTTCTGGATAGGGATCTAGATTTTCTTTTTCCCCAGGTTTGCCCAGGTATAATTGACAAATTAACATTGTATATATTCAAGGTGTACAACGTGATGATTTGATATACATATAAATGGTAAAATGATTACTGCAAATAAGTTCATAAATATACCCATCACCATACATAGTTACTGTTTTGGTTGTGTGTATGTGGTCAGGACACTTAAGATCTACTCTCTCTTAACAAATTTCAAGTAAACAATACAGAATTATTAACTATAGTCATCATGCTGTACATTAGGTCTCCAGAACTTATTCAGGTATAACTGAAAGTCTGTACCCTTTGACCAACATCTCCCTGTTTCTCCCAGACCTCCCAGCCCCTGGTAACCACCATTCTACTCTACTTCTATGAGTTTGGCTTTTCCAGATTCTACTTATAAGTGAACTCATGTGGTGTCTGTCTTTCTGGAACTGGCTTATTTCACTTAGCATAATGTCGTCCAGGTAAATGTAGGTTGTTGCAAATGGCAGGATTTCCTTTTTACGACTGAATAATATTCCACTGCATATATACACTGCATTTCTTTGGCATTGTGCCTTATGCTACAGACATATGAAGTAAAGGTGAAACGACCTTGGATGACCTCTTACTATCCCATGCAATCTTACAGCCTGTTTCTGTGGAAACCAAGGGAGGTGTCCACATCACTGAGGGAAGAGCAGGAAGGAAACCAGGGAGTCAGAGACCTGGGACTGAAGTCCAGCTCCGTCCCTGTCACAGGGATCACGATGTTGAGCAGCCACCACTGCACTGCTCTCTACTCATCGAGCGAATGGTACTGATGTTGCAGGACATTTTTAAAGGTGAAGGGGATAATGCTTGGGACAAGCTAGAGCATCTATTCTTCTGAAAAGCCCCATTGATCATCCCAACTGTACAGCAGAAGTAACAGAGTTAGAGAGAGTTTCCTGTAGAAGATCACACGACTTATAAGTGCAGCATTGGAGCTAAAATGAGAATCTGAATGGGGTGGCTTCCCCTTTCCCCCATTCCATGATTGTTTAAAGTGCCCTGCCAAATCACTGGAAGTTCTGTACTCTCCCGAAACATTCTGATTTGTAATGAAGATTTCTGAGCAGACCTATGCCTCACGGGCGTGCCTGATGCCCAATGCTGGTCATATTGCCAGAGACCCACTGCAAGTGAGTCGACTGGTATTTGAGCTTAGGTTTCAGCCTTTCCTGAGTGTGACAAATGCCAACTAACACAAACACTCCCACCCCTACCACTCAGCCTCAACATCTCTGGTAAAGCCTGCAATCTTCTAGTCCAAAGGAAAAACTGACGGCAAGCCCTCACAGCCATCCTCATCACTCCCTATACATTTCAGATGCCAGAACTGATGATGGCTCTTCAAGTAACCACAGCCATTCCAGTGGCCTTTAACAAGCAGAAGTGTGTTGGAGACAATAGTGAGAGATAGCCATTCCTTGTTGTTTGAGAAATATCCATTTTTCAAAGATGATGACAGAACTAGTGGGAGTGTGAGAGTTTCTGCAAGGGTGAGTGTCCATAAGGGCAAGTCTGTGTGTGTAGGTATGTGCAGGAGGATGAACAAATGTCCATCTGAGGGGAGACATGGGATCAAGCACCTGGGGCTTCCCTCTGGCAGTGGCTGCAACTACCACTGCTCTGAGATCAGTGCCCACGGTGTGCAGGATCATCCACCATTCTCAGGGAGTCTCTCAGGAGAAGGCAGCAGAGATCAGCTGCCCCTTGACACCTGGCACCTGACCCATATCACCACCTTAGCAGCAGGCCAGGCACTGGCAGAGGGAACTGTGGAGAAGGTGTGAGGAGGAAATCTGGAGCTGAACTCTACTGGAGAGGAGGACCCAGACTGCTGCCATATATTTTTGCCCCAGACCAGGGTGAGACCCGCTTTAGCCCTCCCAACTCTGATCAACCTCCAACCTGAGACCGAGGAGTGATCTCTGCACCCCTCTGGGATCAACCATTGCTGGCCCAGAGAGGCAACTTCAGGAGTAAGTAGACACTGAAGAGACAGATGCCTTACCCCCAGGCTTGACCAGGCACAGACACATCTGATCTGATTGGGAGACCTGGCAGCAGCAGCAGAGTTAGGGTGAGTCTGGAACTGATTCAACCTCTTCCCCGAGTATTCCATGAAGCATCTGACCCATGTTGAGAGCAACCCAGTCGGACTGTGCTGAGAATGGAGGGGAAGGGTTGGAGACCATAGCAGCAACCAAAAGCAGTGGTAGCACTTGGACCCACCAGTTTAAAAAAAAAAAAAAAAAGGAAAGAAATCTGAAATTCCACAATGGCCACAAGACAGAGCTCTTTCCCCGCTACTCTCTCCATACATATCTTCCTGTATATGTCTTCTGACTTAATTTTCACCCTTCATTTTATTTGCTTGCTTTGTTTTGTTTTGTTTGCATATGGGTATTTTTGAGGGTGAGTGCATCATCAGGGATTTTTTTTTGTTTGTATGTTGGTTTGTTTGTTTTGTTTATCTGTTAGTTTGTGTGCCTACTTTTCTTCTTCTCATTCTTTCTCTTCATCTTCCTTTTGTCTCCTTTCTCCATTCATTTCCTTTTCCTTTTTCATATTGGTTTCAGTGAACATGCATACACTCCTACCACATGGACAGATTGTAATGTGAGAAGTGGGCTCCAGGGGCCCACATACTAGTCAGTGGGTACTGTGATCTGCAGATAGTTCTGAATGATAACTCCCCCATTACACCTTAATCAAATCTCAAAACTGCAAAAGTACAGCACAGTTCCCCACCCCAAGTCTGGCTTCAAAACTGAACAAATCCAGAGGCTCTACATAAGGAAGAATAGGGGATTGAGCAAACAGAAGTGAAAGCTATCCTCCATCACTGAGCAATGAAATTAAAGAGGGGGGAAAAACACCATCACAAATGAAGAAGAATCATCAGAAGAACACAGGTACCCTCCAGACCCCTAGAAAGATAGCACCAAAGAATATAGACTTCAGAACTCAAATAATGAAGAGACTCCAGAATGACTGGTCTCAAACCACAAATTGAGATATCAGGGCATTGATGGAAAGGATAAATAGACAAGAAGAAAGACAAGATGAAAGAATAAAAGAGTTGATAACTGAGATGACGGCAATAAAGAATACAATAAATGAAATAAATAACAAGCTGACAGGCATGGAAAGCAGAATTAACCAAGCAGAAGAAAGAATCTCAGAGCTTGAAGACCAAAATATGGAATGCCCAAACTATTAAAAACATAGAAAGGAAGTTTAAAAACAGATCAAAGCAACCAAGATATGTGCAATTATATTAAATGGCAAAACTTATGCCTGATCAGCATTCCTGAGACAGAAAGGAAGACAGAGACCAATCTTGGAACAAACATTCCAAGAAGTTATCTAAGAAAATGTTTCTTGTTTCATCAGAGGTGTGACCATTTACACACAAGAGATTCCAATAAACCCTGCAAGACATAAAATGAGAAGACTAACTGCTAGACACATAGTAATTCACTTAGACAAAGTAGGTATAAAAGAAAAAATCCCAAGGGCAGTGTGAGATAAGTTCAGACTACCTACCAGAGAAGATCAATTAGAACAGCAGCAGACTTATCTACAGAAACACTACAGGATAGAAGAAACTGGAGTCCAATCTTCAAAATTCTCAAGGATAAACGATTCCAACCAAGAATTTCCTGCCCTGCTAAGCTAAGCTTCATCAGTGGAGAATTAAAATCGTTCCCAGACATTCAATCCCTAAGAGTTTATGCTGCCTTCAGACTAGCTCTATAAGAGATGCTTAAGAAGGTGTTAAACACAGAGGAAAGAAAAAAAAGAATGACCATGCTCTTCCCAATAATTCAGGAAAACAGAGAATCAACACAGCATGCAATGTGACTGCAAAACTGAAAACACACACCTATACCAACACCAAAATCAAAAGGCAACCAATCAACAAACAAACAATAACAACAAACTCTATAAGAATCTCATGACAGGGATAAACTCTCCTATCTCAATAATTAGCCTGACTGTGAATGGACTAACTGCATCCTGAAAAGACATAAAATGGAAAATGACCCTACAATTGCTGTCTCCAGGAAACACATCTCAATACAAAGGACTCTCACAGACTCAAAGTTAGATGGAAAACATATTTTCAGGCAAACGGAACACAAAAGAAGACAGGAGTCACAATCTTAACATCAGACAAAACCACCTTTAAACTAACAAAAATTAAAAAACATGTGGAAGGACCCTACATAATGATAAAAGGCTCAATCCATCAACAAGAAATACCCATCCTAAACATATGTGCACCCAACACAAGAGCACCAGGTTTTATAAAACAGCTACTAAGTAAACTAAAAAAAAATGAACCCTAACACTATCATAGCTGAGGACTTAAATATCCCACTAACAACCCTAGATAGATAACAACAAGGAGATCTGAAAACTTAATTTGATGCTTAATCAAATGGACTTAATAGACACCCACAGAACACTCCATCCAAAACCCACAGCATATACATTCTACTCATCACCACTTAGAATGTACTCCAAGATTGACCACTTCCTCAGCCAAAAATCAAGCACAAGCAAATTTCATAAGATTGAAATACTGCACCTTCTCAGACTACAGTGGAATAAAAACAAATAACACCAACAAAATTCCCCCCAAACTCACAAAAACATGGACACTAAACAGTATGGTGCTGAACAACTCATAGGTCAACACAGAAATCAAAACAGAAATTAAAAGATTCCTGGAAACATATGAAAATGAGGAAACATTATACTAAAACCTCTGGTATGCCATGAAAGCAATACTAACATATTCATTCATATTTCTATGAACAAACATCAAGGAAATGAAAAGACCACAAGTTAACAGCCTAACAAATCAACTAAGGGAGCTGGAAAAACAAGACCACCAACACCCTAATTTCAGCAGAAGAATCCAGATCACCAAAATAAAAGCCCAAATATGGGACATAGAAGACAAAAGTATCAAAGAAAAAAATTAATGAAACAAAAAGCTATTTCTTTGAAAGAATTAACAAGATTAATGGACCTCTAGCCATACTGATGAAGAAAAAGAGAGAAAAATACCAAATTAATATAATCAGAAAATGGAAAAGATCAAATCACAACTAATCATGAAGAAATACAAAAGATTATCAGAGATTGTTATGTACATTTACATGGAAACAAACTAAAAAATCTAAATGAAATGGAGGACATTCTGACATCACACAACAAGGTTAAAACAAGAAGAAATTGTGACTCTAAATAGACCAATAACAACTCAGGAAATTGACTTCATCATAAGAAAATTACCTGCTAAAAAAAGCCCTGGACCAGACAGCTTTCTAGCAGAGTTCTACAAAACATATAGGAAGGAGCTGATACCAATCCTACTGAAAGTATTCCAGGCAATTGACAAAGATGGAATTCTCCCCAAATCATTTTATGAAGCTAATCATAATTTTCCCCAAATCGTTTTATGAACATCACATTGATACCCAAACTGGGTAAAGATTCAACAAAGAAAGAGAACTACAGGTCAATATTCCTGATGAAAATAGATGCAAAAATTCTCGTCAAGATTGTAGCAAATTGAATCCAACAATACGTCTAAAAAAATCATCCACCATGACCAAGTAGGCTTCATCCCTGGGATGCAGGGCTGGTTCAACATCCGTAAGACCATAAATGTAATTAAATACATCACGAGATATAAAAACAAGAACCACATAACCATATCATTAGACACAGAATAAGTTTTTGATAAAATCCAGCATCAGCCGGGCTCGGTGGCTCAGCCTGTAATCCCACACCTTGGGAGACTGAGGTGAGTGGATTGCCTGAGCCCGCGGGTTTGAGACCCGCCTGGGCAACTTGGCGAGACCTCATCTCTACAATAAATCAAAAAATTAGCCGGGCATGGTAGCGCGCACCTGTAGTTCCAGCTACTTGGAAGGCTGAGGCGGAAGGATCGCCGGAGCCCAGCAGGT